>CP106730.1:978774-1173715 GCA_025506655.1 Gossypium rotundifolium | reverse complement strand
ATAATAATTGTGTATGCAAGATATCATGTATGCTAGGTATATATCAAATATAAGTATAACATGAATTACCATCATAATCGATAGACATAAAACAACATAATCATGCTAATCAACCTTTAAGGTATAATCGTAATTTTACCTACCAAGGTATTTTCGTAATTTATCCACCAAGGGTATTTTCGTAATTTACCCACTAAAGGTATTTTTGTAATTTATCCACCAAGGGTATTTTGTAATTTACCAACTAAGGGTATTTTTGTAATTTACCTACTTAGGGTATTTTTGTAATTTACCCACCAAGGGTATTTTCGTAATTTACCCACCAAGGGTATTTTCAGTAATTTACCCACCAAGGGTATTTTCAGAACTTACTCACCAATGATATTTTGTAATTTACCCACCAAGGGTATTTTCAGTAATCTACCCACCAAGGGTATTTTGTAATTTACCCACTAAGGTATTTTCGTAATTTACCCACCAAGGGTATTTTCGTAATTTTGTACCGAATGGCCTTTCTAAAGGTGTAGTGTCGCCTTGAGCGACTCAACTACCATTTTGGTCTTTACTTGACCGCTGGGCCTAAAACCCAATTTCGGCCATTCGCCCACACGCCGCGTGTGGCCCACCTAACACAAATCTATCCACGTATATAAGTTCCACCTAGTCTAGTTCACTATATACTATATCATCATACAATTTATTCCAATTGGGCCTCACGGGCCCATTGGGCCCATCTCGCCCATCGCAGCATTTCAACCCACAAGAATACTACTCGATGGCCTCAACTATCGCATTGAAGCCCCATACGCAGGCCGCACGCTCGTGGTTACTATTACCGCGGACTCCAGCACTTCAAAGATTTGCCGCCTACAACTAGAGTAGAGAGAGTTACACACCGATAGACTCGGTGCTAATCCACCATGCGACCACTCTGTGCTCAACGCCCACCAAGGTATGTTAACCCTTCTCCGGCATGCTCTTTATATAGCTAGCTCTTCACCTTCATTCCTTGTATCTTTCCGATGTGGGATCCTTCACAAGAGAGTTTAAATTCAATCAAACTCTTACCGTCCACTCAAAAAATAAATACTCCCTCGCTTCATGAGATTCAACCTGTGCTCCTTATAACATAATCCACGCTAGCCACTTTACCAACTAGCTCCTTGTGCCTCAAACAATGCGCAATTAAATATAACCCTATGGCCAAGGTCTAAATTCATTTAATAAAAATAATCAAAAAGGAATGCAAACGCTACAACTAGAACCTTGGACCTCCTTCCTTCCTTGTGGCATCACTTTGCCACTACACCACACACACCACTTGTGTCATTTTCCTCCACATTTTATTCTTAAGGCCTACCCGCCAACCTCCAAGGTTTTTTTCACCTAAAACCAAAATTTTCCCAAAGCTAATATTTGATCCCGAGACTTCATAGAAGCCCCCTAACCTTCCAAAATCACTTATCTAAAAGGTCCAACTTGCACTTAAGCCAATCTCCTATTCTCCAAAAAATTTTAAACGCTACTACGCCTAAGGCCCATTGGGCTCAATCCCACTAGGCCTAATTTCAGGATGTTACAGAAGAGGTGGTGTTATTTAGGAGTCTTTTGAAGGTGTGAAGAGATTTAGATCAAGGAGAAGAGTTAGGAGCTATCTGCTCAGAGCAGAGTTGGCCAAAATTCCATCATCTAGAGGAGTAAAGAAATCGGTTTCTAATTGCCATAGGGGGTGCCAATTTTTCCCTTTTTATTTGCTTAATTCTTAGTTATCAGGAAAGGGCAGTTTTGGTTTTGTTAGGTAAGTGCTGAAATTTCTATAAATAGGGGGATAGCTCATCAATTTCAGAATTTGAACCCTACTATTTTCTTCATTCTTTGTGCCGAAACTCTCAGTCTCTCCCTATGCTATTTCTGTTAACTTTCTTGCTAAAAGCGCAACCCTAGTCCATCTCTGTAAAACTTTTCTTTTGATTCCTACAAAAGCCAAAATCTCTTCTTCATTCTTTCCTTTTTAGCCAACTTCTCCATAAGCCAGAATCTCTTAAGAGTTGCCGATTTTCTTCTCTTCTAATAGGCTAGGTGTCAATTTCTCCATAAAATTGGGATTTGCTAGGGTTACTGAATTCTCTGTAAAGGTAGGTGCCGATTTCCTCTGATCCATTCTTTTTCTCTTTCAGTTTTTAAGAGACAAGGCCGAATGGCCACTTGGTTGTTAAGACTGTCAATTGAGGCTAATATTTCCTTTTTTTTTGGCGTTTAGGAAGCCTTCCAGGATTTGAAGGAAATCTTTTCATTTAGATTTAAGAGTCGAAAATCACTAGTCTCTGATTCCGAGATTTCAAGGTAAGGGATTTCTTTAGATTTCTCTTGGATTCGCTATCATACCTGTAATCCTAACCATAGGTTATGGTTTAACAACCTTATCTCAATATAGTAGTTCTAACAAGGACTTGTAATGGAATCAAATATGGATCAGTCAAAGGAGGGGACTAGATCTGAAAACCCGATCCCTAAGTTTAAGAAACACGTGGTGTTAGCAGTTCAAGACTGGCCACCAGGTTGTGGACCGGCTTTTGAACAACACCTTAGGGAAGTAGCAGTCGTATCGACTTCTGATAGTGTCAACATAGAAAGTGTCGTCCTAACAGTAACCAGGTGTGTAGATCTCTAACACACACTCTCTAACTGTTCTTTATGTGTTATGGGCTAAAAGCTAGAAAGTGGTAGTAGCAATGAATAAAACCCTAAAAGGATTAAGCAAGGATGCCAGGTACACAATCATAGAAATCTCTATGTATACCGAAATATATGAAAGTTTGTATGATGTTTTCTTTATGTATGTATGCATGGGGTGGGAATATGATAATGAAGGGAAGTGCATAATGGGTAACATGGTGACCGATGGCAGAAATCCCACAAATATAAACATGGGTCACATGGTGACCGGTGGTAGAAATCCCACAAGTATAAATGCTAGGTCACATAGTGATCGGTGGCTATGCCACGTTTAATGACTTCCGAGTAACAAAAATAGGCAGTACGGCTGTCGTTGTGGTGTGTAGCGGATGGAGGGTTGATTGTAGAAATACCCTAGGTGTGATGGTTGGTACGAGTTGGTGTGTAGAGGATGGAATTCTAGGATGGGTTGGGCTATTCATTATTTATTGTTTATCATGTATTTATGATTGTTGCCTCCATGTATGGGCCAAGGCCCATAATGTGTTTAATGGGCCTTAGCTTCGGTGTGTTCGGATTTATACATCGAGTCTTGGTGACTCACGCTTTCATTTTCTACTCTTTCGGATGAGATAGATTGTGGACACGGAGCCGAGATGCACTTAGGGCTATCGAGTTTTTATTTTATAGACTATTTCGATTTTTCATAAAGTTTTATTTTGTTTTGGGAGATAATGATGTAATAAGGCCCCATAGTTATATTCATCTCAAGTAATTTTAATATTTGGAATTTCATGAAATTTTGTCAAAGGTTTAATTATTCAAAATAATAAGAATATTTAGGTTTATATATATATATATATGATATTTATTTATTCAAATTAACTTAAAATTTTTGAACCAACCCTTAGCAAGAGTTTTCAATGTACAACCCAGAGTATACCGACATCTTATTAAACTTATGGGTAGGGTTTGGGGTGTTACATTTGGTATTAGAGCCCAGCTTCAAAACTCAAATGTGAAATGCGTCTAGTAATGTTTTAAAAATTTGTTGGGATTATTGAGAAAAATGTTTTGGATGAAGATATGGCCTTCAAGTCTACTGGCACCCGATCCACGCAGGTAAGTATTCTAAATTCTTGTTGTGATATACATGTGGGCATAATGGGCTTGATGGACATAGGCTAGTATATTAGACATTGATGGACTTTAGGCTTAGTTTAAATCACTCTCTAAATTCATAAGATTTAATCCAACCAAACAAACCTGCAAACAAGTCGCGAGATTAGGGTGTGGCAACAGGCATACGCATGTCTAGAATTGGATTCAGGGAGAGCTTGGTATTTAAGCAGTCCTAGTGACTCACCTCCTTTTCGCTAGAATCCTACTTGGTGAGTAGTGACTGTTCACCTTAGCCATGAGGACTTGTTGACGGGCCAAAATTTATCCTTAAAACCGAAAGGACCAAACAATTCTATTTTGTAAAATTACTAACCTCTAGTTTTAAAAATTTCTGAAATACCCCTTATTTGTAAAACTACTAAAATACCACTGATTTGTAAATTGACCAAAATACCCCTGATTTGTAAAATTACTGAAATACCCCCGGGCCGCCAAATTACCGAAAAACCCTCGAATTGTAAAATTACCAAAATAACCTTATTTTGTAAAAATACCAAGAAACCCTATTTTGGAAAAAAATTATGAAAATACCCCTGGGTAGTGAAATTACGAAAATACCCTTACATAATAAATGTGAGTTCATGGATGTTGTTTGTATGTTGATGGTTGAATGTATGTGACTCCCAGAACTAGGAGATGCAGACTTAAGATTAAACTCGTTGCGAACTTGAAAGAACTACTTTTAAACCTTCTATTCATAAGACTGTTCGTGGTTAATTAGTGGAAGAAAACTAATAATTCATAAAATTTCTAACCAGATAAACGTGAATCAAGAGAATGAGTACAAGGGTCGATGACGTCCGCGCATGGTCGTGGTAGGGAAGGATGATCGTGTTCGAACCGTAGGATCTGGTCATGGATCCGAAAAGAGATACCGTTCCACCACTACTAAGGGGAATTCGAGACCGCATTTCATGGAGATGATGTGGTGTCTCAAGCGGTGTTAAGGGTTTTGAGAGAGTTGTTTGAGGCGGTATGGGCACAGGAGCCCGAAAATCTATACCGGAGCGACTTAGAAGCAACAGGGCAGAAGTGTGGCCTCGAGCTCAGCTGAGTATTTGTTAGAGGCGGTTGAACGATAATGGACAATCTAGATCTCATGGAGGAAGAGAAATTGAAAGGAGTTATATCTCTCTTGAGGATGAAGCCTACCAATGGTGGCTCATGATTAAGGATGGTACGGTGGTCACCACATTACATGGGAGTTCTTCAAAACAGATTCCAAAATAAGTACATTGGATCGAGCTATGTGGATGCTTGACGTAGGGCATTTCTCAATCGGTCCAAGGGAGTAGGTCGATGGCTGCATATGATGCGAAATTCTTATTCCTTAACAATTATGCTAGAGGGATGGTAGCCATAGACCATCAACGCTGTGTTCGTTTTGAAGATGGTCTGAGGGATGATCTGCGGGAATTGGTAGCCCCACAATGGGAAAGGGAATTTGCTATCCTGGTGGAAAAGGCAAAGATAGCTGAGGAGGTTAAGCGGACAAGGCAACTAAACCAGGGTAGTGATAGGAGTGGAAACAAGAGAAACTTAGGATCATCTGGAGCAGCGGGGCATGCTCAGAAAAGACCCAGGCCAGATGGGCTGAGACGAGATAATAGACCTGCTGCTGCTATTCAGGCATCGAAGTGTGCTCGATGTGGTAAATTCCATGCAGGTGAATGTTGGGCGGGCAGTGGAAAGTGATTTAGGTGTAGGCCTTTTGACCATCACGTTAGGAACTATCCACAGCAAAAAAGCAATGAAGGGCCCATGGGTCAAGGGAATATTCAACCTATTAGAGGAGGTCGTGGGGCAGCCAGAGGTGGTAACGGTTCCAGTCGGGTCCGTGGAGCAGCAGGCTGAGGGGCAGAAAACACTGAGGTAAGACAACCGGGGTTAGTCTATGCTGTCAAACATCGAGAGGAGGCTGACACATCGGATGTCATAACCGTGCGTTTTAATTTCTAGCTTGCCCTATACCGCATTAATTGACATTGGTTCGACACATTCATACTTTGCTAGGAGGCTATCCAAACTTTAAGTGTAGATCTTTGAGATTTCTCTAGGGAGATGACCGAGAAGCCCATTAGGACACCTTTGGTGATAAATAAGCTTTATCGAAAAATACCTTTAGAGGTTCGGGGATAGTTTTCCTAATGTATCTAATGGAATTACCGTCAGGAGTTTGATTTAATCCTAGGCATGGATTGGCTTGTGAAGTATCAAGCTAAGCTAGATTGTGCAATAAGCGTATGGTGTTAAAAACTCACGAGGGTGACGAAGTGTTGGTAATAGGAGAAAGGGGAACTCATCGAACGTGGTAACCGCCCTAAGAGCGTAAAGGATGGTAAGAAAAGGATGTGAGGTAGTTTTAATGTTTGTTCGCGCTATGGATGCTAAGGAACTAACGATTGGAGACGTTAGGACGGTGAAGGAATTTTTGGATGTTTTCCCTGAGGAGCTTTTGGGATTACCTCCGAATCGTGAAGTGGAGTTTGGAATCGATCTTCTTCCTGAACAAGACTGTATCGATAGCTCCATATCGAATGGCACCAAAGGAGTTGGTGGAGTTGAAAGCAGATTCAAGAGTTGTTGGATAAAGGGTTTATTCGACCTAGTGTGTCACCGTGAGGAGCGCGGTTTTATTCGTTAAGAAGAAGGATGGGTCAATGCTTATGTGTATTGATTATCACCATTGAATAAGTTAACGATCAAGAACAAGTACCGATGCCGAGGATCGATGACTTGTTCGATCGATTGAAGGGCCTCGACTTTTCAAGATAGATCCAGGTGTCGAGGCCGGTACCATCAACTTAAGGTCAAGGAGGCTGATATTCATAAGACGGCCTTTAGGACTCGCTATGGTCACTATGAGTTCATGGTGATGCCATTTGGGTTGACCAACGCCACAGCAGCATTTATGGATATGATGAACCGAGTGTTCCAACCCTACTTGGATCGATTTGTCGTGGTGTTCATAGATGATATCCTGGTTTATTCAAGATCGGGAGAGGAGCATGACTCACATCTGCGAATAGTTCTGCAGATTCTAAGGAAAAGTAGCTTGTATGCCAAATTCAAGAAGTGTGAATTTTAATGATGGAGGTTACTTTTCTAGGGCACATTGTGAAACACCCCAAACCCTACCACAAGCCCCGGCCGGATCGGCATGCTTCTAAAGAAAATCCATACAAATCTTGTTTGAAACTTTGCTAAAAACTTGTGTCTTTTGAATAGTCATTGATTTAGGTTGGGCTCGAATTAAGAACCCGTGTTGATATGGTGTTAAAATAATTTAATAATTATACTTAAGAAAATTTAACTTTTAAGCTTTAAATTCGATGATAATCGATCATACTAAGTAATTTAAAAGCATGCATAAACGATTCAATACTTTGGCCTTGTTACACCAAATAAAAACCGAATAATTCAAAAACGTAAACATAAATAAAAATAAATTAATCCTTAAGCTTTGCATGGCCACCCTTGAGCTCCCCGCCACCCTACGCCCATTACCGATCATCACCAAAATAGTCCCACAGGGAGAGTCAAATGACTCAATGTGTACAATCAACACTAAGTCTCAATCGATTTAGGCATATCAAATCATACATAAACATATAGCATTAAATAAAATGATGCAATCCGACCCAAGCCTAGTTATCCATCCGCCACACGCCACCCGCACTCAACCATCACACCGTGGGGACTACTAAGTCAACCCTCCATCCGCTACACACCATCGAAGGCAATCACGCAATGACGTGCTCATCGCCTCTTATAAAATTCGTGGCATAGCCACCAGATACATACTTTGTGTCATGAGACACTATATTCGGATATCGTGGTCTTAGGTCACCACATTCGATATCGTGGTCTTAGGTCACCACATTCGGATATCGTAGTCTTAGGTCACCACATTCGAGATATCATGGTCTTAGGTCACCACATTCACTTCCCCTTTACATATCACCCATATGCCCCATGCAAAACATGCAAATCATGCAAATGTCATGCCTCATACTTTGTTCACATTCTTATAGTCGCACTTAGGTGCCATACTGGATCGTATTATATTCCTAGTAGGAGTAGGAAAACGTACCTTAGTACTGTGTACCATAACATGGTACTTAGCCATATTTTCCACATTCAGATAACATACATACATATTAAATAAAGGCTTTAAACGTATTAAGAAATAGTGTGGGTACACACCTAATTTACTTATTGAATTTCATCAAATCCCAAAACTCGCTCTATCAATTTAGATCTTTAATTCCTATATTCGTCCACCCTAACATATTAGTAAAAAGCCATTAACTATAAATCCCAATCCTAGTAGGATTTTTGTAATCAAATTCTTACCTTGGTGTCGATTGGATTAAAAATTAAATCCAAACTTTGTGATGCTTCTTTATTACAATCGGCTATACCCTTAATCATTGAACTAGTTAGTTTCGCTTTTTAAACAAATAAGAATTAGATCTAAATACCATAATAGGCTTTGGCGAATTTGATTCACTTACCTTTATCAATCTAAATTCCAGAAACCTCGACTTACTACATCGCCTTTCTCCTAAAAACCAAGTCACCTAATTTTTACCTACATTCTAATCCTCCACTTATTCAACAAATCGACATTCTCAATTATCTTAGCCCATATGGTATTCGCCAAAAGAAAAGAATAGAAAAGGGCCATTCTACCACCTACCATTAATTACTCACCTTGGCTTTTCCAAAATTGGCACTTCGGCTTATTATAAAGGTGATTTGGCTTCAGGGCTAAAGAAGAGAAATTGATAGCATAGACAATTGATTCAAGTTAGATCTTGATGACAAGAGAGGAAGAAATTGTGAGGAAAAGAAATCCAAAACTTACCGAATCACTAAAGAACATGCGACCTATGATGCACCTTTGGGAAACTAAAACACCCTTATAGATTCGGCTTTGAGGCTTAGAGAGATTCACTACTGTGCTTGAAACTTATCTTGGCTTTTGATTGGTTTTGCAAAGGAAAAAGAATTAATGATGGGAAGCATAGGGTATTTCAATTTTACAAGGAAAGAAAAGGAAGATATAGAACTTAGAGAAATTCGGTAAGACTAGGGGATTTTGTTTTCAGCTTTGTGGAGAATTGAAAAGAAAAAAAGAAGAATAATGGCAGAGAGAATTTGGCAGAGATTTAAAAAAAGAGAAGAAAGAATGTTGAATGGCCTTAGTTTTCCTCCTTTTGCCGAAATTACTAAGCCTAGAGAGTCCCCTTTCTTGGCCATCACTCTCATATCTTTATTTTCCTAGCTTAGCCGAAATTTTAAAAGAATTTGACTTCAACTTAAACTCCTACCTTAGTCTCCCTATGCCATCCATCTCCTTACCTTAGGAGTGCCAAATTTTAACCCATTATTTTGGGCTTCATGTGGCCATACTAGGCCCAAGTTATCCTAGCATATGATGTCATTTCTAGAGCCCTAAGTGGCATCTCCGGGCCATTTTTCCAAGCCCGATTTTGTCACATTTCCAAGGTTCCTTACATTTCCTTACATTTCTTACATTTCCAAGCTTCCTCTTAAGACTTAATATTTTCTAAAGCATTTCCTTACATTTCTTTACATTTCCTTACATTTCCTTACATTTAAGACTTACATTTCAAAGCTTCCTCTTAAGACTTAATATTTTCTAAAGCATTTCCTTACATTTCTTACATTTCCTTACATTTTCTTACATTTCCAAGCTTCTCTTAAGACTTAATATTTTCTAAAGCATTTCCTTACATTTCCTTACATTTCCTTACATTTCTTACATTTCCAAGCTTCCTCTTAAGACTTAATATTTTCTAAAGCATTTCCTTACATTTCCTTACATTTCCTTACATTTCCAAGCTTCCTCTTAAGACTTAATATTTTCTAAAGCATTTCTTTACATTTCCTTACATTTCCAAGGTTCCTAAAATGCACACAACACATTCACAACACATAAGGCATACTATTTCATAAAATTTTAGCCATAGTGCATAAGCCCTATTCGGGATATTACACGCCAGTCTACCGAGGGAATTAGGGTAGACCTCAAAAGATTGAAGCGGTGTTGAATGGAAACCACCTAAGTCTATGGTTGAGATTCAAATTTTTCTCGGTCTGGTTTGGATACTATTGAAGGCTTGTTGAAGGATTCTCTTTAATTGAAGCACCATTGACTAAGTTGTTATAGAAAGGAGTTCCATTTGTTTGGTCGATAAGTAGCAAGAGAGTTTAAGAAGTTAAAAGGATTTTGACGGAGGTTCGGTGTTGACCCTGCACGGAGGTGGGAAGGAATTTGTGATTTATTGTGATGCTTTACACACTGGATTAGGATGTGTGTTGATGCAAGATAGAAAGGTTGTAGCGTCACGATCTCGGATGTTAAGACCACATGAAGTAAATTATCCCACCCATGACTTGGGTTGGCGGTGGTTTTGCTTTGAAGATTTGGAGGCATTATCTTTACGGGGAGAAATCTATCATTTTCACCGATCGAAGAGCTTAAAATACATTGACCTAGAAGGAGTTGAATCTAAGGTAATAGAGGTGGATTGAGTTGTTAAAAGATTATGACCGCCGACGAGTATCATCCGGTAAAGCTAACGTAGTAGCGGACGCTCTAAGTCGTAAAGTAATCTCGACTTAAGAGCAATGTTTGTTCACCTTAGTCTATATGATGATGGAAGGTTATTAAATGAACTTCAAGTGAAACCCTCATGCGCCGATCAAAGTTAAGGAGAAGCAAAGAGATCGATGAGTTGTTAAAGGAAAATTTTCGGTAGGGTCAAGTGATGAATCGATAGAATTCAGACAATAAGGATGGGTCATTATGTTTCCAAGGAGAGTGTGCATGCCAAGGATCCCGAGTTGAGACGTAGGATTTTGCAAGAAGCTCATGGTGGTCCATACGCTATGCACCTTGCGGGAGTAAGATGTATCGGATTTGAGAGAGCGCTTTGGTGGTCGAATTTAAAGCGTGAGGTAATTGAGCTTGTGGATAGGTGTTTGACCCGCCAAAGAAGTCAAGGAGAAGCATCGATTACCATCGAGGTTATTACATATAGGTAAAGATTCCACAATGGAAGTGGAAAGCATCATAATGGACTTTTTAGTGGACTACCCCTCACGACTACTAAGAAAGATTTGGTTTGGGTGATTGTTGACCGCTTGATTGAAGTCTGCTCACTTCATATCGCTAAGGGTTGATTACTCTTTGCAAAAGTTGGCTAAGCTATCGTGGCGGAGGTGGTAAGGTTACATGGAGTACCGTAGATCGATCATATCGGATAGGGACCCTATGTTCACCTCGGGATTTTGGAAGGCATTGCATCAGCGTTGGGAGCAAGTTGGATTTCAAGATAACATTCCATCCTCGAATGATGGATAGTCCGTGGGTGATTCAAATCTTGGAGGACATGTTGAGAGGATGTGTCATTGATTTGAGGTAGTTGGAAGAGTTTTTTACCAGAAGCGAGTTTGCTTACAACAACAATTACCGGTCAAGTATTCAGATGGTGCCCTACGAAGCTTTGTATGGGCGAAGTGTCGCCTCCTACTTGTTGGATGGAATTAAGGAACGCCAAATTTTGGGTCCCGACTTGGTCAATGGAGCGAGAGGAGGTGGAAGTGATTGGGCTAGACTAAAGAGGCGTGGATAGAGCGTAAGTCCTATCTTTGACTTAAAGCGTAAGGACATAGAGTTTGCGATGGGTGACAAGGTATTCTTAAAGGTGTCGGCGTGGAAAAAGTGCTAAGATTTGGACGAAAGGGAAATTGAGTCCCGCTTCATTGGACCTTCTTGGGTGTTGAAGCGAGTAGGACCATGGCATATCGACTTGAGTTACCCTCGGTTAAGTTAAATTCACGATGTATTTCACGTCTCTTTGTTAAATTATTCTTGTTAGGATCCATCTCATGTAGTGCTGTGGAGAAATCGAGGTAAGACCCGATCTATCCTTGAAGAGGAATCGGTGGAAATGCAGGCGGGATATCAAAGTGTTGCGAAGGAAAATGGTTCCATTGGTTAAGGTGCTGTGGCGGAATCATAGTTCTGAAGAGGCGACTTGGGAACCATAGGAAGTGATGGGAGAGCAATACCCTCATCTTTTACGATCGTGTAATTTCGAGGACTAAATTTCTTTAAGGGGAAGAAGTGTAACATCCTAAATTTTTGGGCCTATGCTTTAGTGTGTGGATATGTTTAAAGTGTTACTTTAAAAGTTAAGGGTCCAAATTGGGCTCGGGCTTAGGTAGAGGCCTTGGTTAAATTATTTTGTTTGGGCACCATAGGGTTAAAAGGTAGCATCGTGTTTAAAACACCAAAGTAAATTTGGTGGCCCAATATTAAGTGATCTTGCAAAGGAGCTAGAGGGTGGCGTCACTAGCAGTTGAAAGAGGCCCAAGTTTGGCAGCGAGAAGCCCATGTCTTTGGGCCAATTTTAGCACTTAAAAGAGCAAGGAGGAATGGATGGCATTAGGGCTTATTTTTAGGAGGGATTTAATGATAATATTGTCTTTGATAATAAAGCGGGGAAGAGGTGGTGTTATCTAGGAGTCTTTTGAAGGTGTGAAGAGATTTAGATCAAGGAGAAAAGTTAGGAGCTATCTGCTTTCGAAGAGAGTTGGCTGAAATTCCATCATCTAGAGGAGTAAAGAAATCGGTTTCTAATTGCCATAAAAGTGCCGATTTTCCCTTTTTATTTGCTTAATTCTTAGTTATCGGGAAGGCACTTTCTATTTTGTTAGGTAAGCCAAAATTTCTATAAATAGGGGGATAGCTCATTAATTTCGACATTTAAACCCTACTTTTTCTTCATTCTTTGAGCCAAAACTCAGGTCTACCTCTGCTTCATTTATTAACTTTCTTGCTAAAAGCGAAACCCTAGTCCATTTCTTACAAAACTTTTCTTGATTCCTACAAAGTCAAATCTCTTCTTCATTCTTTCCTTTTAGCCAACTTTTCCATAAGCGAATCTCTTAAGATTTGTCAATTTTCTTCTCTTCTAATAGGCTAGGTGCTAATTTCTCCATAAAATTGGAATTTGCTAGGGTTTCCTGAATTCTCTATAAAGGTAGGTGCCGATCTCCTATGATCTATTCTTTTTCTCTCTCAGTTTTTAAGAGACAAGGCGAATAGCCACTTGGTTGATAAGACCGTCAATTGAGGCTAATATTTCCTTTTTTTTGGTGTTTGGCGGCCTTCTAGGATTTGAAGGAAATCTATTCGCTTAGATCTAAGAGCCAAAATCGCTAGTCTCTGATTACTCCGATTTCAAGGTAAGGGATTTCTTTAGATTTCTTGGATTCTCTATCATACCGTAATCCTAACCATAGGTTTTAGCATCCTAGTGACTCACCTCCTTTTCGCTAGAATCCTACTTGGTGAGTAGTATTTGCTCACCTTAGCCATGAGGACTTGTTGACGGGCCAAAATTTATCCTTAAAACCCGAAAGGGACCAGCCACCCTATTTTGTAAAATTACTAACCTCTAGTTTTAAAAATTTCTGAAATACCCCTTATTTGTAAAACTACTAAAATACCACTGATTTGTAAATTGACCAAAATACCCCTGATTTGTAAAATTATCAAATACCCCGCCGCCAAATTACCGAAAAACCTCGAATTGTAAAATTACCAAAATAACCTTATTTTGTAAAAATACCAAGAAACCCTATTTTGGAAAAAAATTATGAAAATACCCCTGGGTAGTGAAATTATGAAAATACCCTTACATAATAAATGTGAGTTCATGGATGTTGTTTGTATGTTGATGGTTGAATGTATGTGACTCCCAGAACTAGGAGATGCAGACTTAAGATTAAACTCGTTGCGAACTTGAAAGAACTACTTTTAAACCTTCTATTCATAAGACTGTTCGTGGTTAATTAGTGGAAGAAAACTAATAATTCATAAAATTTCTAACCAGATAAACGTGAATCAGTAGAATGAGTACAAGGGGTCGTAGACGTCCGCCGCATGGTCGTGGTAGGGGAAGGATGACTGTGTCGGAACCGGTAGGATCTGGTCATGGATCTGAAAAGAGATACCAGTTCCACCAGCTACTAAGGGGGAATTCCAGGACCAGACGGGCGGAGATGATGTAGTGTCTCAAGCGGTGTTAAGGGTTTTGGAGAGAGTTGCTGAGGCAGGTATGGGCACAGGAGCCCGAAAATCTATACCGGAGCGACTTAGAAGCAACAGGGCAGAAGTGTGGCCTCGAGCTCAGCTGAGTATTTGTTAGAGGCGGTTGAACGCATAATGGACAATCTAGATCTCATGGAGGAAGAGAAATTGAAAGGAGTTATATCTCTCTTGAGGGATGAAGCCTACCAATGGTGGCTCATGATTAAGGATGGTACGGTGGCTGACCACATTACATGGGAGTTCTTCAAAACAGCATTCCAAAATAAGTACATTGGATCGAGCTATGTGGATGCGCAGCATAGGGCATTTCTAATCTGGTCCAAGGGAGTAGGTCGATGGCTGCATATGATGCGAAATTCTTATTCCTTAACAACTATGCTAGAGGGATGGTAGCCATAGACCATCAACGCCGTGTTCGTTTGAAGATGGTCTCGAGGATGATCTGGGAATTGGTAGCCCCACAATGGGAAAGGGAATTTGCTATCACGGTGGAAAAGGCAAAGATAGTGAGGAGGTTAAGCGGACAAGGCAACTAAACCAGGGTAGTGATAGGAGTGGAAACAAGAGAAACTTAGGATCATCTGGAGCAGCGGGGCATGCTCAGAAAAGACCCAGGCCAGATGGGCTGAGACGAGATAATAGACCTGCTGCTGCTATTCAGGCACCGAAGTGTGCTCGATGTGGTAAATTCCATGCAGGTGAATGTTGGGCGGGCAGTGGAAAGTGATTTAGGTGTAGGCCTTTTGACCATCACGTTAGGAACTATCCACAGCAAAAAAGCAATGAAGGGCCCATGGGTCAAGGGAATATTCAACCTATTAGAGGAGGTCGGGCACGGAGAGGTGGTAACTGTTCCATCGGTCCGTGGAGCAAAGAAAGTGAGGCGTAAAACACCGAGGTAAGACAACCGGGGTTAGTCTATGCTGTCAAACATCGAGAGGAGGCTGACACATCGGATGTCATAACCGGTGCGTTCTTAATTTCTAGCTTGCCCTATACTGCATTAATTGACATTGGTTCGACACATTCATACTTTGCTAGGAGGCTATCTGAAACTTTAAGTGTAGATGCTGAGATTTCCTCTAGGGAGATGACTGTAGTAAGCCCATTAGGACACTCGGTGGTGATAAATAAGCTTTATCGAAAAATACCTTTAGAGGTTCAGGGGATAGTTTTCCGAACAGATCTAATGGAATTACCGTTCAGGGAGTTTGATTTAATCCTAGGCATGGATTGGCTTGTGAAGTATCAAGCTAAGCTAGATTGTGCAGCTAAGCGTATGGTGTTAAAAACTCCTGAGGGTGACGAAGTGTTGGTAATAGGAGAAAGGGGGAACTGTCTGTCGAACGTGGTAACCGCCCTAAGAGCAGAAAGGATGGTAAGAAAAGGATGTGAGGTAGTTTTAATGTTTGTTCGCGCTATGGATGCTAAGGAACTAACGATTGGAGACGTTAGGACGGTGAAGGAATTTTTGGATGTTTTCCCTGAGGAGCTTTTGGGATTACCTCCGAATCGTGAAGTGGAGTTTGGAATCGATCTTCTTCCGGGAACAGCGACTGTATCGATAGCTCCATATCGAATGGCACCAAAGGAGTTGGTGGAGTTGAAAGCGCAGATTCAAGAGTTGTTGGATAAAGGGTTTATTCGACCTAGTGTGTCACCGTGAGGAGCGCCGGTTTTATTCGTTAAGAAGAAGGATGGGTCAATGCTTATGTGTATTGATTATCACCAGTTGAATAAGTTAACGATCAAGAACAAGTACCGATGCCGAGGATCGATGACTTGTTCGATCAGTTGAAGGGGGCCTCAGCTTTTCGAAGATAGATCTGAGGTGGCTGAGGCCAGGGTACCATCAACTTAAGGTCAAGGAGGCTGATATTCATAAGACGGCCTTTAGGACTTGCTATGGTCACTATGAGTTCATGGTGATGCCATTTGGGTTGACCAACGTGCCAGTAGCATTTATGGATATGATGAACCGAGTGTTCCAACCCTACTTGGATCGATTTGTCGTGGTGTTCATAGATGATATCCTGGTTTATTCAAGATCGGGAGAGGAGCATGACTCACATCTGCGAATAGTTCTGCAGATTCTAAGGGAAAAGCAGTTGTATGCCAAATTCAGTAAGTGTGAATTTTGGCTGATGGAGGTTACTTTTCTAGGGCACGTTGTGAAACACCCCAAACCCGGCCCACAAGCCCTGACCGGATCTGGCATGCTTCTAAAGAAAATCCATACAAATCTTGTTTGAAACTTTGCTAAAAACTTGTGTCTTTTTGAATAGTCATTGATTTAGGTTGGGCTCGAATTAAGAACCCGTGTTGATATGGTGTTAAAAACAATTTAATAATTATACTTAAGAAAAATTTAACTTTTAAGCTTTAAATTCGATGATAATCGTATCATACTAAGTAATTTAAAAGCATGCATAAACGATTCAATACTTTGGCCTTGTTACACCAAATAAAAACCCGAATAATTCAAAAACGTAAACATAAATAAAAATAAATTAATCCTTAAGCTTTGCATGGCCACCCTTGAGCTCCTGCCGACCCTGTCCATTACTGATCATCACCTGAAAAATAGTCCCACAAGGGGAGAGTCAAACAGACTCAATGTGTACAATCAACACTAAGTCTCAATCAGATTTAGGCATATCAAATCATACATAAACATATAGCATTAAATAAAATGATGCAATCCTGGACCCAAGCCTAGTTATCCATCCGCTACACGTCACCCGTACCAACCATCACACCGTGGGGACTACTAAGTCAACCCTCCATCCGCTACACACCATCGAAGGCAATCGCTGCAGTCGACGTGCTCATCGCCCTTATAAAATTCGTGGCATAGCCACCAGATACATACTTTGTGTCATGAGACACTATATTCAGATATCGTGGTCTTAGGTCACCACATTCAGATATCGTGGTCTTAGGTCACCACATTCAGATATCGTAGTCTTAGGTCACCACATTCAGATATCATGGTCTTAGGTCACCACATTCACTTCCCCTTTACATATCACCCATATGCCCCATGCAAAACATGCAAATCATGCAAATGTCATGCCTCATACTTTGTTCACATTCTTATAGTCGCACTTAGGTGCCATACTGGATCGTATTATATTCCTAGTAGGAGTAGGAAAACGTACCTTAGTACTGTGTACCATAACATGGTACATAGCCATATTTTCCACATTCGTATAACATACATACATATTAAACAGTGCCTTAAACGTATTAAGAAATAGTGTGGGGTACACACCTAATTTACTTATTGAATTTACTGAAATCCCGAAAACTCGTTCTATCAATTTAGATCTTTAATTCCTATATTCGTCCACCCTAACATATTAGTAAAAAGCCATTCGGCTATAAATCCCAATCCTAGTAGGATTTTTGTAATCAAATTCTTACCTTGGTGTCGATTGGATTAAAAATTAAATCCCGAAACTTTGTGATGCTTCTTTATTACAATCGGCTATACCCTTAATCATTGAACTAGTTAGTTTCGGCTTTTTAAACAAATAAGAATTAGATCTAAATACCATAATAGGGCCTTGGCCGAATTTCAGATTCACTTACCTTTATGAATCTAAATTCCTAAACCTCGACTTACTTACGTCAGCCTTTCTCCTAAAAACCAAGTCACCTAATTTTTACCTACATTCTAATCCTCCACTTATTCAACAAATCGACATTCTCAATTATCTTAGCCCATATGGTATTCGCCAAAAGAAAAGAATAGAAAAGGGCCATTCTACCACCTACCATTAATTACTCACCTTGACTTTTCCAAAATTGGCACTTCGGCTTATTATAAAGCGATTTGGCTTCTAGGGCTAAAGAAGAGAAATTGATAGGCATAGACAATTGATTCAAGTTAGATCTTGATGACAAGAGAGGAAGAAATTGTGAGGAAAAGAAATCCAAAACTTACCAATCACTAAAGAACATGCAGCCTATGATGCACCTTTGGGAAACTAAAACACCCTTATAGATTCGGCTTTGAGGCTTAGAGAGATTCGACTACAGGCTTGAAACTTATCTTCGGCTTTTGATTGGTTTTGCAAAGGAAAAAGAATTAATGATGGGAAGCATAGGGTATTTCAATTTTACAAGGAAAGAAAAGGAAGATATAGAACTTAGAGAATTCGGTAAGACTAGGGATTTTGTTTTCACTTTGTGGAGAATTGAAAAGAAAAAAAGAAGAATAATGGCGAGAGAATTTGGCGAGATTTAAAAAAGAGAAGAAAGAATGTTGAATGGCCTTAGTTTTCCTCCTTTTGAAATTACTAAGCCTAGAGAGTCCCTTTCTTGGCCATCACTCTCATATCTTTATTTTCCTAGCTTAGCCGAAATTTTAAAAGAATTTGACTTCAACTTAAACTCCTACCTTAGTCTCCCTATGCCATCCATCTCCTTACCTTAGGGTGCCAAATTTTAACCCATTATTTTGGGCTTCATGTGGCCATACTAGGCCCAAGTTATCCTAGCATATGATGTCATTTCTAGAGCCCTAAGTGGCATCTCCGGGCCATTTTTCCAAGCCCGATTTTGTCACATTTCCAAGGTTCCTTACATTTCCTTACATTTCCTTACATTTCCAAGCTTCCTCTTAAGACTTAATATTTTCTAAAGCATTTCCTTACATTTCTTTACATTTCCTTACATTTCCTTACATTTCAAGCTTACATTTCCAAGCTTCCTTTCCTTAAGACTTAATATTTTCTAAAGCATTTTTCTACATTTCCTTACATTTCTTACATTTTCTTACATTTCCAAGCTTCCTCTTAAGACTTAATATTTTCTAAAGCATTTCCTTACATTTCCTTACATTTCCTTACATTTCCTTACATTTCCAAGCTTCCTCTTAAGACTTAATATTTTCTAAAGCATTTCCTTACATTTCCTTACATTTCCTTACATTTCCAAGCTTCCTCTTAAGACTTAATATTTTCTAAAGCATTTCTTTACATTTCCTTACATTTCCAAGGTTCCTAAAATGCACACAACACATTCACAACACATAAGGCATACTATTTCATAAAATTTTAGCCATAGTGCATAAGCCCTATTCTGGGATATTACACGTTGTGTCGGCTGAGGGAATTAGGGTAAACCCTCAAAAGATTGAAGCGGTGTTGGAATGGAAACCACCTAAGTCTATGGTTGAGATTCAAATTTTTCTGGGTCTAGCCGGATACTATTGAAGGTTTGTTGAAGGATTCTCTTTAATTGAAGCACCATTGACTAAGTTGTTATAGAAAGGAGTTCCATTTGTTTGGTCTGATAAGTAGCAAGAGAGTTTGAAGAAGTTAAAAGGGATTTTGACGGAGGCTCCGGTGTTGACCCAGACGGAGGCTGGGAAGGAATTTGTGATTTATTGTGATGCTTTACACACGGGATTAGGATGTGTGTTGATGCAAGATAGAAAGGTTGTAGCGTACGCATCTCGGATGTTAAGACCACACGAAGTAAATTATCCCACCCATGACTTGGAGTTGGCGGCGGTGGTTTTTGCTTTGAAGATTTGGAGGCATTATCTTTACGGGGAGAAATCTATCATTTTCACTGATCAGAAGAGCTTAAAATACCTGTTGACCTAGAAGGAGTTGAATCTAAGGTAATGGAGGTGGATTGAGTTGTTAAAAGATTATGACTGCTCGATCGAGTATCATCCGGGTAAAGCTAACGTAGTAGCGGACGTTCTAAGTCGTAAAGTAATCTCTGACTTAAGAGCAATGTTTGTTCACCTTAGTCTATATGATGATGGAAGGTTATTAGCTGAACTTCAAGTGAAACCCTCATGCGTCGATCAGGTTAAGGAGAAGCAGCAGACTGATGAGTTGTTAAAGGAAAATTTTCTGGTAGGGTCAAGTGATGAATCGATAGAATTCAGTATTAATAAGGATGGGCTGTTATGTTTCCAAGGGAGAGTGTGCATGCCGAAGGATCCTGAGTTGAGACGTAGGATTTTGCAAGAAGCTCATGGTGGTCCATACGCTATGCACCTTGGCGGGAGTAAGATGTATCGGGATTTGAGAGAGCAGTTTTGGTGGTCGAATTTAAAGCGTGAGGTAATTGAGCTTGTGGATAGGTGTTTGACCTGCCAGCAGGTCAAGGAGGAGCATCAGTTACCATCAGGGTTATTACAGCCGGTAAAGATTCCACAATGGAAGTGGGAAAGCATCATAATGGACTTTTTTAGTGGACTACCCCTCACGACTACTAAGAAAGATTTGGTTTGGGTGATTGTTGACCGTTTGACGAAGTCTGCTCACTTCATATCAGTGCGGGTTGATTACTCTTTGCAAAAGTTGGCTAAGCTATACGTAGCGGAGGTGGTAAGGTTACATGGAGTACCGGTATCGATCATATCGGATAGGGACCCTATGTTCACCTCGGGATTTTGGAAGGCATTGCATCAAGCGTTGGGAACGAAGTTGGATTTCAGTACAACAATTCCATCCTCAGACCGATGGATAGTCTGAGCGGGTGATTCAAATCTTGGAGGACATGTTGAGAGGATGTGTCATTGATTTCAGAGGTAGTTGGGAAGAGTTTTTACCGTTAGCAGAGTTTGCTTACAACAACAATTACCAGTCAAGTATTCAGATGGTGCCCTACGAAGCTTTGTATGGGCAGAAGTGTCGCACTCCTACTTGTTGGATGGAATTAAGGGAACGTCAAATTTTGGGTCCGGACTTGGTCACCGAGACAGAGGAGGAGGTGGAAGTGATTCGGGCTAGACTAAAAGAGGCGGCGGATAGACAGAAGTCCTATGCTGACTTAAAGCGTAAGGACATAGAGTTTGCAGTAGGTGACAAGGTATTCTTAAAGGTGTCGCCGTGGAAAAAGGTGCTAAGATTTGGACGAAAGGGGAAATTGAGTCCCCGCTTCATTGGACCTTACTGGGTGTTGAAACGAGTAGGACCAGTGGCATATCAGCTTGAGTTACCCTCGAAGTTAAGTTAAATTCACGATGTATTTCACGTCTCTTTGTTAAATTGTTACTGTTAGGATCCATCTCATGTAGTGCCTGTGGAGGAAATCGAGGTAAGACCCGATCTATCCTTCGAAGAGGAATCGGTGGAAATTCTGGAGCGGGATATCAAAGTGTTGCGAAGGAAAATGGTTCCATTGGTTAAGGTGCCGTATGAATCATAGTTCAAGAGGCGACTTGGGAACCATAGGAAGTGATGGAGAGCAATACCTCATCTTTTCGATCGTGGTAATTTCGAGGACGAAATTTCTTTAAGGGAAGAACGTAACATCCTAAATTTTTGGGCTATCGCTTAGTGTGTGGATATGTTTAAAGTGTTACTTTAACTCTTAAGGGTCCAAATTGGGCTCGAGCTTAGGTAGAGGCCTTGGTTAAATTATTTTGTTTGGGCACTATAGGGTTAAAAAGGTAGCATCTGTGTTTAAAACACCAAAGTGGGCTGGTGGCCCAATATTAAGTGATGCTGCAAAGGAGCTAGAGGGTGGCGTCACTAGCAGTTGAAAGAGGCCCAAGTTTGGCCGCCAGAAGCCCATGTCTTTGGGCCAATTTTAGCACTTAAAAGAGCAAGGAGGAATGGATGGCATTAGGGCTTATTTTTAGGAGGGATTTAATGATAATATTGTGCTGATAATAGCAGGAAGAGGTGGTGTTATCTAGGAGTCTTTTGAAGGTGTGAAGAGATTTAGATCAAGGAGAAAAGTTAGGAGCTATCTGCTCAGAGCAGAGTTGGCTGAAATTCCATCATCTAGAGGAGTAAAGAAATCGGTTTCTAATTGCCATAGGGGGTACCGATTTTTCCCTTTTTATTTGCTTAATTCTTAGTTATCAGGAAGGGCACTTTCGATTTTGTTAGGTAAGTGCCAAAATTTCTATAAATAGGGGGGATAGCTCATTAATTTCGACATTTAAACCCTACTTTTTTCTTCATTCTTTGAGCCAAAACTCTCAGTCTACCTCTGCTATTTCTGTTAACTTTCTTGCTAAAAGCCGAAACCCTAGTCCATTTCTACAAAACTTTTCTTCTGATTCCTACAAAAGCCGAAATCTCTTCTTCATTCTTTCCTTTTTAGCCAACTTTTCCATAAGCCAGAATCTCTTAAGATTTGTCAATTTTCTTCTCTTCTAATAGGCTAGGTGCTAATTTCTCCATAAAATTGGAATTTGCTAGGGTTTCCTGAATTCTCTATAAAGGTAGGTGCCGATCTCCTATGATCTATTCTTTTTCTCTCTCAGTTTTTAAGAGACAAGGCCGAATGGCCACTTGGTTGTTAAGACTGTCAATTGAGGCTAATATTTCCTTTTTTTTGGTGTTTGGGCGGCCTTCTAGGATTTGAAGGAAATCTATTCGTTTAGATCTAAGAGCCGAAAATCGCTAGTCTCTGATTCTGGGATTTCAAGGTAAGGGATTTCTTTAGATTTCTGTTGGATTCTCTATCATACCTGTAATCCTAACCATAGGTTATGGTTTAACAACCTTATCTCAATATAGTAGTTCTGACAAGGACTTGTAATGGAATCAAATGTGGATCATGCAAAGGAGGGGACTAGATCTGAAAACTCGATCCCTAAGTTTAAGAAATGCGCGGTGTTAGCGGTTTGAGACTGGCCACCGAGTTGTGGATCGGCTTCTGAACAACACCTTAGGGAAGTAGCAATCGTATTGACTTCTGATAGCGTCAACATAGGAAGTGTCGTTCTAACAGTAACCAGGTGTGTAGATCTCTAACACACACTCTCTAACTGTTCTTTATGTGTTATGGGCTAAAAAGCCGAAAAGTGGCCGTGTAGATAGTCGAATAAAACCCTAAAAGGGTTAGGAAAGGATGCCAGGTATGCAATCATAGAAATCTCTATGTATACCGAAATTTATGAAAGTTTGTATGATGTTTTCTTTATGTATGTATGCATGGGGTGGGAATATGATAATGAAGGGGAAGTGCATAATGGGTTACATGGTGACCTGTGGTAGAAATCCCATGAATATTAACATGGGTCACATGGTGACCGGTGGTAGAAATCCCACAAGTATAAATGCTAGATCACATAGTGATCGGTGGCTATGCAACGTTTAATGACTTTTGAGTAACAAAAATAGGCAGTACGGCTGTCGTTGTGGTGTGTAGCGGATGAAGGGTTGATTGTAGAAATCCCCTAGGTGTGATGGTTGGTACGGGTTGGTGTGTAGAGGATGGAATTCTAGGATGGGTTGGGCTATTCATTATTTATTATTTATCATGTATTTATGATTGTTGCCTCCATGTATGGGCCAAAGCCCATAATGTGTTTAATGGGCCTCAGTCGGTGTGTTCGGATTTATACATCGAGTCTTGGTGACTCACGCTTTCATTTTCTCTACTCTTTCGGATGAGCGAGATCGTGGACACGGGAGTCGAGGACTCGAGGGGCCATCGAGTTTTTATTTTTATAGACTATTTCGGTTTTTCATAAAGTTTTATTTTGTTTTGGGAGATAATGATGTAATAAGGCCCAATAGTTATATTCATCTCAAGTAATTTTAATATTTGGAATTTCATGAAATTTTGTCAAAGGTTTAATTATTCAAAATAATAAGAATACGAGGTTTATATATATATATATATGATATTTATTTATTCAAATTAACTTAAAATTTTCGAACCAACCCTTAGCAAGAGTTTTCAATGTACAACCCGTAGCATACCAGAACTGATCGAAACTTATGGGCCGGGTTTGGGGTGTTACAGTAACATTCTCAAAACAAAAAATTCCTTGTCTTATACAAACCCTGTGGTCTATCTTTTTTGTAAAACAAAGAAAAAGAGAAAAATTCTATTGAAATCCATATACGATAGAATTGATTTAAAATATATATTACTTTCAATTATCGAGTATATTAAAATAACTCAGAAAGTTCTTTTACGTACAAAAATATTTTAAGATACGATAGGGTTTATGAAAATTCACGAAAGAGATTTAGGATTTTTGAGCGAAAGTAGATATGTCCTCTCCAGAAAATTTTGGAAGAAACTAACATGGGAAACTTTTTCTAAAAAGCTACTACCATCGACACGGAATTTCGAACATTTCAAGATTAATGATAGGTCTAATTATTGCAATAATATAATTCCCGTAGACTTCTTTAACATGCAATATTTACTTGTTGAAATATTATTAAAACTACAATTTTCCTTGTAACAAAACCCACATTCCTCTTCCATTAACAATTTGGACAACAAGTCATAAAAGCTAAAGCAACAATACAAGCCTTTAATATGGAATTTGAATGGTAGATGGCCCAAAAGTGGTTTTAAAAAGAAATTTTCATGCCAACTAACAAGTTGGAATCACTATCTCGACCGTAGTTGAAATGGAATAAGTTACAGCTGCAAAACTGTAACTTTTAAACAAAATGATAATGATGCCTTTACCACGATTAAATTTCCTAACAAATTTTAAATTCATGTTTGATTGGAACAAACTTTTAATACACGCATATATATAAACACATGCGTGATTACAATTGCATTACCCTCAATTCTTCCTGTTCTTTCCTACTATTTAGATATCGTGAATATGGATTTGAAATGCATATTCAGCCTAGCAATCCTTGTTTCCCAGATATCACTTTCGTCGACACAAAATGTGAACATTGTGATTCAAGGAGCAACACCAATTGCTGAAACAGATGATAACTTTGTATGCGCTACATTGGATTGGTGGCCTATTGAAAAATGCAACTACAATCAATGTCCTTGGGGAAAGGCCGGACTTTTAAATTTGGTAAGAATTTTTTATTGTGTGTGTATGAACAATGTCTTTTACGTAAATTTTGACTTTTCTGTTATTTTATGTTTTCCATAGGATTTGAAAAAGAAGGGTCTAATAAATGCAATAAAAGGTGAGTTCTATGTATATAATATTACATGTTAATAAACCGTAAAAATAACATATTTTAATCCCACATTTAGTATGCTTTTGGATGAATTTGTCCTTAATTTATGTAAAAATGTGATCTTAATCCTTTCTTTTCATGTCTTATACTCGTGAAAGCACCCAAGGATAAAAGGACGAAAACGGGTTTAAAAGCGGACCAAAGTGGGCCAACCCAAGAAGTCAAGACACTGGACTTCATGCCACACTACCGTGCCCCAATATTTAGATTTGCACACTACACACCCTCGATTTACACGATCGCCTCGTTGACAAAAATCCCAACACGGCCGACCTCGATGTACACGATCGCGCCCCAATTGGCAGACCCGACGCACGGCCTCTACCCAGATATTGCTCGGGCATGTCATAGCCATGCCTAAATCGACAGAATGGAGACACGAGCTAGACCACGACTTACACGGGCATGCCTTGGCCGTGCCCCTGCCGTAGGAAAGAGCAATTTCATTCGGGAAAGGAAACTTGGAGGCAAAGAAGCACATTCTAAAGCCTATTCAAACACCCCATTAGGAATTAGACTTAAATTAGGATACTTAGGGGCCAAGTAAGGCATCACAAAGTCTATATAAACACCTTAGGAGGCAACTTGGAAGAGGAGTTCATCAGAAGCCAAAACAAGTCAGGTTTTAGTAGAGTTTTCTGCCAGAGCTTTACTTGTTTAGGGAATTACTCGAAGATAGCCAATTGATCTATCTCGAAGAGTCAGAATTCTACTCAAGATAGAGGATATCCTCTTCAATTCCTTCAGGGGGTTTTAAGGATTTCCTATGTTTTGTTTTATCTTCTCTCTTGAGATGTTTTCTTGTTTAATCATGAACTAAACCCCTCGGATACCTGAATGGGATGAAACCTATGATAGATTTTGTTATTTAATTCTTTCGATTTATATGATAAATACTTAGTTTGTTCTTAATTATGTTGCTAAAATTTATCTGATGTGCTTAGGTGGAGGAGGAATAGACCCTGCCTAAGAGTAGATCTAGCATAATTAAGCGGAGTTGATTGGGCGCCTAGAGATAGGGTTACGAGATTTTGCCAGATTAGGGTGAAACCTAATATGGGAGTCCATTGATCGATTTACTGCTTCCTTAGGGGGTTATTATAAGAGAACGAGTGTTCCACTAATTAACCTAAGGTTAGACGTTGTTCACTTGAAGAAGGTTTAATATAGGTTAGGGAGTCTCACGGATCAAGCTAAGTAAAAGAAATCATATGAATTGGAAGTTAGATAATATGTGAAGTCATAGGTGGATTCTTCCCGAAGGTATCGTCTTTATCAATTGAGTTTTCTTCAAAATCTTTTCCCAAAGTTTCATTTCTTTTGTCTTGCATTTAGTTTAAATATTTCATTTGTTTTAGTTTAATAAACCAATCACTCCATATTTTAGGCTAAATAATATAAAGAAAGTGAGTAATAGTACTTTTAGGTTCCTTGGGTTCGATAAAGATATTCTTGCCTGAGCTATACTCATCGTTCGATAGGTGCGCTTGCCTCTATCGTTGTCACAATCGACCTCTGTGTTCGATCACTCTTTTATAAATATTAAAACTAGACTGCTTTTGCAATGATCAAGTTTTTGGCGCCGTTGCCGGGGACTTCTAAAATATTATAAAAGCTCTATTTCTATTACTTTAAGCCATTATTAATATTTTTATTATTCATTATTATTTTTTTCTTTGCTAACTTTTCTTTTATTTAATTTTGGCGAGATAATTCTAGTTTATAAAGGAGATGGCATCAATAATTATCGGTGGCAAGGCATGGGACAATTCCTCTTGAAGCAACTAGTGTTTTCAACCTCGATGTGGGCACCAGGTTATCTAATCAGTCGAGATGATGAATAAAAAGTTTAATGGTTTGAATAGATTCTCGCAGGTACATCCAGTAATGCAATATGATTCGGATCTAGGAGGCCTGGCGAACCTGAGTACCCACCCTATGGATATGGCATGGAAAACGAGCAATCTCACTATACGGGTAACTATTCTAGACCACAAAATAATTTTTATAATGACACTTATAACGCAGGTTGGAGTTACCACCCCAATTTTTTGTGGGATGATCAAAATAGCCAAGGACCAGAACCTCTTCCAAACTTTCAACAATCACCTCACCAGCAGGAAGAGGAGTCACACCTTGAGGAGACGCTGACAAAATTCATGGCAGCCATAGACACCCGTCTCTAAGACACTGAGACCACCCTTAAGAATAAACAAGCATCGACCAAATGGATCGAGAACCAAGTTGGGGAACTTACTAAGTCAGTTGGACAACTTGCTAAGCTGATATCAGAACTAACACAAGGAAGCTTGCCAAGCAATACCGAAACTAACCCGAGAGAGCAAAATCAAGCTATTTATGATAGTGAAGGGTTAGATGAACCAAACCCAAGGGAAGAACTTGTGGTAAGCAAATGTAAGGTTAATGTGTACCATGATTTACCAAAACCAGTAATTACAGAGTACCAACCTCGTGTGCCATATCCCGATGCAATAAAGAAAGACCACGCAGAGGAAGAAATCGCTGAACTCACACTTCGTGTAGATGATGAAACAATCACTCTTCAAGTTCTTGACTCAGCTAGGACATCGAGTAATAAAGGTACGAATGTTAATTTTATTGATAACCATTTGGTTCAACCTTCTTTACAAGAATCATCACGAAATCACCTAGCTGAGCTAGATCTTAAACCTCACACCAACAAAAGAGAATTATACGAGGAACAAAGCCTTAAGGTTGACAAATCAGAAGAGCAAGAAATACAATTTAAAGAAGAATCGAAACCGCATGAAGTGAAACCGAAGGAGCCCCTAGATGAGATGATAGGAACAACAAATCACATCAAAATAGAGGATCAGGTATTGTTGAATAAGGAAGACCCTCGAATCACCAATTCAGAACTCAAGGCAAACGAAGAAATCACTTTTGAGGTACTTAATGTCTTCCTATATGGCACAGTCGAGGTAAGCAATCCCAAATTCAACACTTTTGAGGTAAACATTACTCGACTTAAACTATATATCCATAATTGAAGCGATCGTATGAGAAAGGATTTTCACCTCCTCAAACCACCATGACCATACGAATGACAGGTAAAGTCTAGCTTAAGACTACAAACGAGCACTTCTCGGGAGGCAACCCGAGCACTAACCCCTTTTTTACATTTTTTATTATTTTATTTTTAGTACCTAACCATAAACTAACCAAAGGGCAAATTTTTAGGCCACACGGCCCTACACACGAGTGTGCCCGTCACCGTGTGAAAGCCAGGGGATGAACCATGGGCGTGCCAGTAGCCATGCACGACATAGAAGAATTTCTTTTCCCAACACGGGTGGCGATAATAGTCCACGCCCATGCCGATGCCCCGCGCGAGGTTACTGACTTGCCAAGCACGGGCTAAACAAGGCCGTGCCTCCCAACCGTGCCAACATTCTAACTTATCGAACATGAGAGGAGCACGCCCGTATTGAATGACGGTGTAAAGAAAGACACGGGCATGCCACTACATCCACGACCGTGCCCGAACACCCTGGACGCACCCAAAATAAAATCCCTACACACTAGCTACATCTCTATTTAAACCTCATTCCCCCTTTTCTAGTTGTCTTTCATTTTCCATTATTTATTTTTATCTTTATTTTAATTTTATTTCATTATTATTATTATTTTTCCTTCCTTCTTTGTTTATTTTATTTTCTTTCCCTTATTCTTTACAATATTTAGATTTAGCTTAGGATTCAATAAAATTAGGATGGCTACTTCGAGGATTCAATTTCAAATGGCTCGAGACGCTTCCCCATGCTCACCTCCAAACCTATCCGATTTCTTTTCATTGACTTCATCCAAAATTCAGGAAGTTCACTTCTCTCCCCATCTTATGATTTTATGATTATTTTGCTATTATCTATCTTTGTACATTGAGGGCAATGTACATCTTAAGTGTGGGGTTAACTATAGTATTATTTGAAAATCCACTAATTATGCCTTGTTCTAAAGTAAAGTTTCTCACACTATTAATTAGGATGAAATTTCTATGATTTATGATTTTTATTGATATGTTTTAGAACAAATCATAGTTAATTGTGCATTGATGATTAAATTTGAAGAATACTAGAGAATCAAGCATGATAAGTCTATTTTTCAAAAATAAAAATTGATAGGTTTTTGAACTAAATCTGAGTATTACTTTGAAATTTGAAATCTATAGGGATTGATGTCAAAAACACCTATAATTTTTGTGAGATATTGAGCCTTATAGAACATATATTATTTTTCATGCTCACTTTTATTGATTATAAGTGTGTCAACTTTGAACTGTTATTCTAGAACTTGCCTCGTTTATGCATGTCGAGACCACAATAATGATTTGATATACTGAGATGATAAAGGCACCTAGGTTTTAACCCGTTCACTCTACTAAAAAGCCTACCTACATAAATAAATCCTAGTGAACCCCGTTGAATCCTAACAACCTTTTTATTGACTCACCCACTAATATTAACTCAAAATCCCTTTGTATTTGTTATCAACATTCTTTTGACTACCCCTCTATCAAGAATTGACTTGATCAATTTCCAATGATCAATTTCCAAATTAGGTTATTTCAATTATCAAAGTTCCTTCTATTAAGTTTTTCTTAGTTTGTTCTAAAAAAAAATCCAAGTATATTCAATATTAGTAGTATATAAAAGAGCTTAGAGCATTTAAACTCCAATTGTTGAAGAAAAAGCTCGTATTAAAGTATTATCAAATTTCAAGTGATGAAAATACTCTTTATTATAGAATAATTATCAATAGTGGTATTATTAGTTTTCATTCGATGTAAATATTCATATTTAGTTCATTGTTTCTTGTTTGGTAATTTGTCAAGTCAGTCTCAATTCTAACCTCTAATTTAGCCTTTATCCACACCTTTTAACCCTAGCCCCGTTACAACCCTGATTAAAGACCTTTTGACCTATGTATCATCTCATATACAGTGGTGGAGATTTGATTTTCAGGAAAGCTTATGGGATTAACTTTTCAAGTTCGACTTAGAGTGCTTATTCTTGAACCTTAAACACTTTTGAGTGATTTGAGTGAATCTTTAGTGAGGATGTCGATCCTTGTCGGTTTTGAATCAAAGGTAATTACTTGATAAGAGGAGACACCTACGGTTTCATGCTATAAAGGTATGACTTATCGTAATTGAATCTTTAGGGTTCTTTGAGTTGAATTATCCATGTATAAATTATCTATGAATTATGGTGAGACATTGTCAATAGGAATTATGAATTATGGAAAGTTCGTTTTAATTGTAAATTGAGAATTTTGCTTGAGGACATGCAAAAGCTTAAGTGTGGGGGTATTTGATAAACCGTAAAAGTAACATATTTTAATCCCACATTTAGTATGCTTTTGGATGAATTTATCCTTAATTTATGTAAAAAGGTGCTCTAAATCCTTTCTTTTCATGTCTTATACTCAGGAAAGCACCCAAGGATAAAAAGGACGCAAAACGGGTTTAAACGCAGGCCAAAGTGGGCCAACCCAAGAAGTCGGCACGGCCTGGACTTCATGCCACACGGCCATGCCCCAATATTTAGATTTACACACGGTTACACCCTGATTTACACGACCGTGCCTCGTCGACAAAAAGCCCAACACGGCCTGACCCTGATGTACAAGGCCGTGCCCCAATTGGCAGACCCGAAGCATGGCCTTTACCCAGATAATGCACGGGCGTGTCATAGCCATGCCTAAATCGACAAAATGGAGACACGGCCTAGACCACGACTTACATGGGCATGCCTTGACCGTGCCCCTACCGTAGGAAAGAGCAATTTCATTCGGGAAAAGATACTTGGAGGAAAAGAAACACATTCTAAAGCCTATTCAAACACCCCATTAGGAATTAGACTAAAATTAGGATACTTAGGGGCCAAGTAAGGCATCAAAAAGTCTATATAAACACCTTAGGAGGCAACTTGGAAGGGGAGTTCAGCAGAAGTCGAAACAGGTCAGGTTTTAGCAGAGTTTTCTGCCAGTGCTTTACTTGTGTAGGGAATTGCTCGAAGATAGCCAACTGATCCATCTCGAAGAGTCAGAATTCTAATCAAGACGGAGGATCTCCTCTTCAATTCCTTTAGGGGGTTTTAAGGATTTCCTATGTTTTGTTTTATCTTCTCTCTTGAGATGTTTTATTGTTTAATCATGAACTAAACCTGTAACACCCCAAACCCGGCCCACGAGCCACTACTAAATTTAGAATGCCATCATGGAAAATGTTTGAAAAATTTTGACTTAAAAGTAAAACTTAAAATTTGTGGTTGTTTGTAAAACCTCGTGTATTTAAAATTCCAAATAAAACTAAGTTATTACAATTTCTCCGATTAAAAACTTTAACATATATTTTAAAGTGTAAGTTGCTAAATCATAAACTCATTTCCACATAGTAGTTTAATCATCAATCCATAATAAAAATAATAACAAATACTATAAGGCCCTTATTACAATAAATGGATACTGAAAATACTGGAAATATAAATTTTATTAAATAAGGAAAACAACTTCTTTTGCATGGGCCACCTTTGTATCCGCTCCGACCCGGTCCAAGCATTACGAATCACCTGCGATGTTGGTAAGAAAATTTGGGTGAGTCAAACAGTCTCAGTGCATAGTTATCTTACATGTCTCCACATATGGGCTTGGCCCATATCCACACAGTCCACATACATAAATATGCAAGATGAAGCCCAGCCCAACCTAGTATCCATCCGTTACACACCTACCTTGGCAGACCTGCTGCCCAAGGTCATGGCTAAGCCACCGATCACCTAAGTGACCACACATATCAATATCCTCGAGGTGACCCTAGGTCATCCTCAATCCACGGTGATGCACACAGCTATCATCCGCCAGGGTGAGGCACACAGCCAACATCCCACCTTGATGAAGCACATTGCTAACATCAAGCACCAATGTAGCACAAGGCTAACATCAGACCACGTACATAAATGTACTCCCTGTCCTTCAATAGTCACATCCCAAGTCCCATGTATCATGAAACAATATCATTAAAATAAGCATACATCACAAGCTATCACAATTTCATTCGTATACCATAGGAAACTTATTGTCAAAAAGTACTGACCTGTTGAATCGATTACCCACCATGGGTATCCACCTTTTTAGCCATTATTTCGGCTACCATGCACATCATATACATATTTATATATATAACACATACACACAACAAGAGAACAGTGAGATAACTACGACCTATTTTAGCACACTCGACTAAATCCTGAAATATTTGCTTGCTACTGAAGATGTCAAGATTCCTACTTAACTATTGTTAGAATCGGCCCTACACCATAAATCCATGAAGATGGCCTTTGGCCGAACTACATATCACTTACCACCTTACCCTGAATAGTCAAATCCAAGAGGCTCCTTACCGTTGGCTACACAAAAGAAACACAATATTATGACTCTTCATACATTCGACCATCCCTTAGAAACCAATGCCAACCATTGGTTTCGGCATACTAAATGAAGAAGAAGAGAATTCGATTGCTAAGAAAATACTTACTATACTCGAAACCAATTGGAAGATTGATGAAAAGGAATGTCGACACCTCCCCCTCTAAAGGTTCTAAAAATTCGGCAAGAACTCCCATATGGAGATAGGATAATCGGCTATCACAAAAATAGGTATAGAACCGAGGTTGAGAAGAAGAAAAGAAGTGTAGATGAAAGTTAGGAGAATTCGGCAATGAATAATAAAGGTGGAAAGGTTTCGGCTTTGTTGCAAATGAGAGGATGGGTTTCGGTTTTTAGGAAGTGAATGGAAGGAAAATAAGTTAAAAGAAAAAGAAAAAGATACACAAAATGACTTCCAACTTTCGACTTTTGGTCAAGAAATAGGGTGCAAATTTCGGCAATGCAAGGGTGAAAAGAAAGTTTTGAAAGAGAATACTAAAGAAAGAAAAGAGAATCGAAAAAGAACTTCTAGACCTCTTATAGGAAATTCAGCTATTCCCCCCACTCATGACTGAAAATTATCACCCAAAAGAGACCCACATTCGGCCTCCACACTCAAAATTCTTCTTGCCATCAATCTAAACTAATTTTGAATTAAACTCACTCCTAAATTTCTCCTTATTTCCTCCTAATCACATTCAGAATTAAGCCAACCCCCCTAGTCCACTATACCGTCTACATTCATGGTCAAAAGGCCATAGAAAAGTTTCCAAAACAACACTCCATACTTCAAGCCTTATGTCCCCTTATCCTACCAAAATTCCTTGATACCATCCATAAATAAGCACTTGCCTTATTCCTTAGTCTACTAACCATAAAAGACAATAGTCCAACCTTACCTTAATTAAAGTTTGACCAACACATGCCATATAAATGCAAAAATAAAAGTCACCTTAAGTCCATCCATGGGATTCGAACCTAAGCCCCCTTTCAATGCTTGTGGCGTCACCTTCCAAAGCCCTAAGTGGTGCCTCCTTGCCACTTTGCCAACTGGTTACTTGTGTTAAAATTCCCCACGAATTACTCTTAACCCCTAGCTCCTTCAACTCCCTTTAACTAAAGCTTAAAAATAAAATTTTTCCTACAACTCGAGCCTACCCTTGGCTTATTCCTAAGCCTTAGAACATCTCACTTAACAACACAACAATCCAAACTCATGCAAAACAATAAAATCACAAATAACCCCTAATTCAGGATATTACAAAACCCCTCAGATACCTGAAGGGGATGAAACCTATGATAGATTTTGTTATTTAATTCTTTCGATTTATATGATAAATACTTAGTTTGTTCTTAATTATGTTGCTTAAATTTATCGATGTGCTTAGGTGGAGGAGGAATAGACCACCCTAAGAGTAGATCTAGCATAATTAAGCGGAGTTGGTGGGCGCCTAGAGATAGGGTTACTGAGATTTTGCCGATTAGGGTGAAACCTAATATGGGAGTCCATTGATCGATTTACTGCTTCCTTAGGGGGTTATCATAAGAGAACGAGAGTTCCACTAATTAACCTAATGTTAGATGTTATTCACTTTGAGAGAAGGTTTAATATAGGTTAGGGAGTCTCAAGGATCAAGCTAAGTAAAAGAAATCATATGAATTAGAAGTTAGATAATAAGTGAAGTCGTAGGTGGATTCTTCTCGAAGGTATCGTCTTTATCAATTGAGTTTTCTTCAAAGTCTTTTCCCAAAGTTTCGTTTCTTTTGTCTTTGCATTTAGTTTAAATATTTCATTTGTTTTAGTTTAATAAACCAATCACTCCATATTTTAGGCTAAATAATAGAAAGAAAGTGAGTAATAGTACTTTTAGGTTCCTTGGGTTCGATAAAGATATTCTTGCCTGAGCTATACTACTATTTGATAGGTGCGCTTGCCCTATCGTTGTCGCAGTCAGTCTACAGGTTCAATCATCTTTTATAAATATTAAAACTAGACTATTTTGTAGCGATCACATGTCTCTATCATTAATTCATCCATGGTAGCCCATACCCTAAGAATAAAAAAAGAGATTACAAATATTGCAATTCGAATACTGTTAAAAGCCACCTCATAAGAGTGGTTGTGTGAACGAGTTGGACTAAACTTGGTTCAATGCTGGTAAGAATAATTTCAAGCTAATTTTTAAAATCACTTTCAGCATTCAATCCTTTAAGAATCAAAGTTGGTGGGCCGTTGCAAGATCAAGTGGTGTATGGAGTAGGAGTTAAGAATTGCCCCAATTTCATGAAAAATGAAGATAATTTATTTGGATTCTCTCAGGGCTGCCTTCCCATGGAAAGATGGGACGAACTCAATAAATTTTTCAATCAAACTGGGTTGGTATTTCTATTTATTCCGAAAAAGAATTAAGCATTCCTTTTTTTTTTCTCTTAGTAAAGACATTGACTTTATTGATATGACATTTTGAAGAGTAAAGGTTACATTTGGGTTGAATGCTCTTCTCGGAAGAAACCAGTCACAAATCGAAAAGGGTCTTTGGGTTGGCGATTGGAAATCGCAAAACGCAAGGGATTTCATGAAGTATACTATTTCCAGGGGATACAAAGTTGACTCTTATGAATTTGGTAACTAAATTTGATTTCAAAGCTCGCATTAGATTAATTTCCATTACATATTTTGAATTGTATTTTAATCAATTTATCATTTCAGGAAATCAACTCTCCGGAGCTGGGATGGGTGCAAGTGTTGAGGCTGAACAATATGGAAAAGACATAGTAGTACTTAAGAATCTAGTGAAAGAATTACACCTAGATCCGAAAACTTAACCAAAGGTTCTAGGTCCTAGCGGTTATTATGATGAGAAATGGTTTAATTCCTAGAAGTTTTAGGACATGAAGTTGTTGATGGAGTTACACACCATATCTATAATCTTGGACCTGGAATCCGAATATGTCTCAATTTAGTGTTTATCGAAGAGCTTTTAGAGGCTTACTTATTTCTAGTAGGGTCAGTTTCTTGGATGCATATGCAGGTGATGATCCAAACATGATTATCAAGATTCAAGATCCATCTTACCTAAATCAAGTTTCTCAAACCTATAAAGGTGTTTTGAATATTGTCAACAAGTTTAAACCGTAGTCAGGAGCTTGGGTTTCTGAATCTGGCAGAGCTCTTAATGGCGGTGCTAAAGATTTGTCCCCAACCTTTGCTGATGGATTTTGGTAATATTTTTCTCTCCTTTTCTTCTACCTCTACCTTTATTTTGTGTAATAAAACACGCGGTCAAACTTTTCTCCCTTAACAGGTATTTTGATCAATTGGGAATGGCTTTAACCTACAATCACAAGGTCTTTTGCAGGCAAACTCTCATCGGTGGAAATTATGCTTTACTTAATACTACAACATCTATTCCCAATCTAGATTACTACGGGTCTGTATCTTCACACAGATAGTGTGAGCCTTATTCTTGGTTTTTTTCCCTATAGCATCCAACATAATTCATCTTATACAATTGTTTCGTTTCTAGTGCACTTCTATGGCACCGACTTATGGGAAGTACTGTACTTGCTGTAACTCAAGAGTCTAACCCAAATTTGCGTTATATGCTCACTATGCAAAGAAAAAGGAATGCCAACTTTGATAGAGTGAACTTTTTTTTTTCAAATTATTTATTTTTATTAAATATATCTGCATCATTTTCTCTCTTGTAGCCTGGGATTTCTATCATTTTTATTAACTTGTCGAAGGATAGCTCATTCAATGTCACCCTTTCAAATTACGAACATCAGAGTCGTAACTTGAGATCTACGGATGTTGCAAAGCCTAATTTTGAATTTAAAGGTTCCTAGAATAGAGAAGAGTATCATTTGGCTGTGGTTGCTGGAAACATACAAGATCAAATCGTGTTCTTGAATGACGCCCAATGGTTCCAATGACACATTCGACATTCCAAATGATGGAGCCAAAGCTTGTCAATGCTTCCACACCCATCTCTATTGCGATCATTCCATAGTCTATGTAACCATCGAGACTTTCAAGTCCCTCGCTGTGCTTCAATTACATCATTTCTTTATCTAAAATGTAATTCCCTCAAACTTTGCTTGAACTTTTAGAATGTGATAATTGTTTCTAATGTAACACCCCAAACCCGGCCCAAAACACCATGGCCAAATTTAGAATGTTACTGGAAAAGTGTTGAAAAGGATTCTGTTTAGAAGGTGAAAACAACAATAAATGTTTTTTTTTCTTCTTTTTAAGTTCTTAAAAATAATTACTCCACGAAAAGGGGTTTGTTGATTGGACGTAGTAGTTTGCCGAGGAATAAAACTTCCGGGTTGTATAAAGTTCAAATTGTTAATAAAATGAAATTTTGAGAACAACTTATTTATAGGTAATCCAGATTTTGAAAACTTCAATTTGATTTTTAGGTTGCAAATGCTTAAAAATCATTTTTAATATATTATCCGTTAGCAAATCTGACTTAAATCCATGATATCCCAAAATAGTTAAAATGGCCTTATTACATAATAACATAACCCAAATAATATCCAAACAGTTTAAAATATAAATAGACTTTACGAAAACAACTTCTGCATGGCCACCTCGATTCCGCTCCAGCCCGGTCTAAATAGACTACGAATTACCTGTATTGTTGGAAAAACAAGGTGAGTCACCAGACTCAGTGTGCAATTAATTTACATGATTCCACCAATGGGCTTAGCCCTATCCCACATTAAACCACATACCACGTATAATGATGCAACATGTTAACCCAGCCCAACCTAATATCCAACTACTGCACATCACCCGTATCCAACCACCATACACCTGTGGATTACTAAATCGACCATCCATCCACTACACACCTCTTTGGCAGTCCGTACCGATGGTACACTGCTCAAAGTCCACTTAGTGGTCTAGCCACTGATCCACATGATGGAAATCACAATTATCCACGATGAGACTCATGGTCGTCATCAATCCACGATGAGGCTCGAGGCCTTCATCAATCCATGTACATAAATGTACACACTTCCCCTTTATCAATATATACCGAACCCCATGCACATTCAGCATAATATGATGGAATGGTAACATAACATATGAACAAACCAGATATGTGTATATGACATGCTTACATAGATCCACAATTACTAACCACCTCTATAGCATGGGTAGTATACTAACCTGGTTACCGGATTACCCAATATGAGTAGTAACACCACCACAGCCACTATTTCGGCTACCGCACACAATACATATATTTAAATTAAAATAGATAAATAAACAGTGTGTTAATTACACACCTAAAAACTTGAAGAACTAGGCTATCAATCTCCCTAATGTCCTCACTCGAAGAAACTAAGCGATTTGCTCATCTCTCTCCGATGCTGGCCCACACCCTGGTGGCCAATCCCGAACAGCTGAAATTGCCCGCTTCTTGAATTTAGGGGTAGGGACAACATGTCCAACCCCTTTCACTCCGTGGCTGGTACTCAAATCCATGAGATATAATCTTTGGTCAGAAAGCCCGGTTAAAATGTGGAATAATACTATAACAAAACTAAAAGAATATTCTAAAGAAAGATTACCCCTTACTAAAGTCAACCAAAACCCGGAGGTTATTCATTTGCGCTTAAAGATTGCCGAAGTCCCTATATGAACCCACATTAGTTTCAGCCTTAACACTTATGATCAAAAGAAGTGGCCTTCAGCCTAACGTTATAACCTTCTTACCTTGAATAATTGAAATCCGAAAGATCCCTAATATCCTTCACCCTTGCTACAAACAAAAGAACCACGAAGTCAACCCCTCATATATTCGGCCATACCTCAAGAAATAGAATTAAACATTTGGTTTCGGCCAATCAAAAAGGAAAGGAAATGAGAATGATTCCCACAAAAGAGACTGCTTACCACAACCACCAATACCCGATTGAGAAGATTGATAGGATATGAATGTCGGCACCTCCTCTAAGAATCAACAAATGAAAAGAGTCACCACACAAGAGAGGTTCGACTTTAAAGAATAACAACAACGAAAGAAAAAGAATAAATGGAGATGGCTAGAAGGTTCGGCTACAAGTCACAAAGAAGATGGGTTGTTCGGCTTTTGAAGATAAAGTAATAGGTGAAAAGAAGAAGAAGGAGTTGAGGTTTAAGAGGTTTGGGCATAGGGAAAAAGTGAAGGGTGTATTTTGTCTTTTAGAGTGTGAGAGTCTAAGATTATAAAAATGAGAAAGAAAAGAGAATAAGGGGGAGATATCGTTCAGCCAAGAGAAGAAAATAGAGAGAAAGAAAATGAACGAAATGCACCCAATAACCACTCCTATTCTCAACTTTTGACTAAAGGAAAAGAAGACAATTAAAAGGCTTTTGATTGCTACTTTCGGAAAAGAAACCAAAAGAAGAAAAAGAGACTCCAACAATTGAACACACTCCCTACTAAACACCCCAATTTCGGCACATGAAGCCCCCCCAACCGAAACACTTCCCTCTTGACCGAAAATGCCACCTCCTAGAACCCCATATTCGGCCACCACTCAAACCCCTCTCCACATCCCTTCTTTTCCTCCTAAATTCCTCCCTTCACTCATTCAAACAAGTTTGAATGCTTCAAACCCCTATCTCTCCTCATAGCCACCCATTCAAAATATTTGACCCAATCAACCTTCCACCTTTCAAGTGCCATAGCCGAATCCACTACCTCTCCCCCTCTTGACGCAAAATGCAACCCAAAATGTTGCCCACACTGCTCAAACCTCCTCCCCCTTGGAACTCCCCTTGACGCAACTCCCCTGCACTCCAACTGATGCCTCCTTGCCACTCTACCACTCCACTTGTTATGCCATTAAATCCCATATTCAACCCCTTAAGGCCTAGCTCCTCTAGCTCTCCCCTAAAGGCTTCAAACCAAAAATTTCCACCAAGGCTCCTACCTAACCCCAAGGTTTCCCGAAGCCCCAAACACACTCAAACAACATACTGAGCATACTAACACATAGATATGAATTGAAATGAGTGACCCCTAAATCCTGGATGTTACATCTAACTTATTTTTTCAATTGTTACTATTGTTCTTAGTTATGTATGAATGTTTAAATTTTAGTTTCCTTCAATTTTTCTACCTTTATCTCAATTCATTTCTTACTATATTTTTCATGGACAAAACAATCCACCGGGAATAAATCACTCACTGTAACCTCTATATTAGATTCGGCATGTTTCCAATGTTTTTTCATCTACTTCCACTACACCAAAACAGACTTTTAGCGGTATTTTTAGTGGCATTTTAAAGAAAAACGCCGCAAATATTATACATTAGTGGCGTTTGAAGAAAAACGCTGCAAAAAAATGAGCAATAGCGGCGTTTATTTACAAAACGCCGCTAAAAACGATATATAGCGGCGTTTTTTACTAAAACGCCGCTAATGCTCAGACATTTAGCAACTTTTAAAAAACGCTAAAGGTTTGAGAATTAGCGCTTTTTTAAAAACGCCGCTAAAATCGAGCATTAGCGCTTTTGGAAAACACCGCAAAGTTCGAGCATTAGCGGCGCTTTTGTAAAACGCCACTAAAAGTCGAGAATTAGCGACGCTTTTTAAAAACGCCACTAAAAGTTCGAGCATTAGCGGCGCTTTTGGAAAATGCCGCTAAAAGTTGAGAATTAGCGGCGCTTTTTAAAAGCGCTAAAAGTCTGAAACGATTAGCGCGCTTTTGGAAAACGCAAATAATTTTAAAGTTTTTTGGATATATATGACTGATTGTTTTAAATTTATACATTAAATAATTTCTTATATAATTTTTTTCATATTTTTTTCTTATTCTTGCTTTAAATTATATTTTATTTTGATAAATTCACTTATAAGCAATGAGAAGGTTTCATTTTAGTTACTTAATTATGAAAAGTTACAAATTGCTAACTAAACAATTTAGAAGTTTTCATTTAAGTTTCAAATTAAGCTATTAAAATTGATTTAGGGTTTAATGTTTAGTATGTTAATTTCATAGTTTAGGGTTTGTTATTTTAGTGTAGGGGTTTAGTGTTTTAAAGTTTGTTGTTTGGGTTTATTGTATAGTGTTTAATATCTTAGAGTTTACCAAAGATTAAGGTTTAAGTGTTAGTGATTAGGGGTTAAGGTTTAGGGTTAGTAGTTTAAAGGAAATGGTTAATGGGTTAGGGTTTATGGTTTATGATTTAGGGTTTAGGGTTTAAGGTTTATAGGTTTAAGGTTAGGGGTTTTGGTGGAAAGATTAATGTGTTATGGTTTTGAGTTTAGGGTTTAAGGTTTAAAGGTTTAGGATTTAAAGTTTAGGGTTTAGGGTGTTATCTATATGACCCAAAATCCCAAAAATTAAAATCCCTCATGAGGGATTTATGGTTAATGTGTTAGCTATTAAAATATATGTTTTGTACTACACTAATATTGGCCACATAAATGCCCAAAAGTTGGTCTCGGATTATGGTTTAAGGTTTGCGCTTTAGAGTTTAGGGTTCGAGTTTTATGGTCTAGTATTTAAGGTTTGGGGTTTTGAGTTTGGGATTTAGTGCTTGGTGTTTGTGGTTTAGGGTTCAATGTTTAGGTTCTAAGGTTTATGATTTAGGATTAATATTGAATTTTTAGAATATAAATCAAAATAAGATAAATGTAAATTAAATGCCATTTATATAAAATTTAAACAACTAATGCTGGTGTAAAAAGAAAGAAAAAGAAAATCTTAAAAAGTTGATAATGGTAATTAAATTTTAAATTTTAAATTTTAATAATAAAAATTAAAACTTAAAACTTAAAAATTAGATATTTAATATTTTAGTTAAAAAGTTCAATATTCGAATATAATAAAAATAAAAATTGAAAAAATGATAATGTCAACACAAAATTTTGAAAGAAAAACTTAGAAAAATATAGGTTAAAATTAAAATTAAAATTAAAATTGAAAAAATTAAAATTAAAATTGGAAAAAAAATAAAATAAAAATTTTATATGTTAATTTAAAATTATAAAATCTTCAAAAAATTTTGAAATTTTCTTAAAAGTTTAATATTCAAAATTTTTAAAAATAAAAATTTCAAAAAATGATAATCTCAACACAAAAATTTTGAAAGACAAAAATAAGTAAAAAATGAAAAAAATTAAAATAGAGAATAGTGGCATTTTCATAAAAACGCCGCGAATATGTTCTCCGAGACTGAAAACGCAATCAATTTAACAGGATTTTAGTGGCGTTTTAATTAAAACGTCGCAATAGTATATGCTATAGTGGCGTTTGTTAAGAAATGCCACAAATTATGTACTTATTTTTTAGTGGCGCTTATCAAAACGCCATAAAAGTTGTTGGGATATAGCGGCGCTAAGCAAAAACGCCGCAAAAATATTATTGTGTTTTAAAGGAAACGACGTAGATTTATATTTTGTTTGTGGCATTTTTTATTTAAATGCCGCAATAAATATGTCTTTAGCGGCGTTTTTTGATAAACGCCGCAATGCGTGAATTGTTTTAGGAAAACATCGCTTTTGCTCTCTTGAATTTCATTTCCCCTTCTTCAATTTCATTCCCCTTCTTCTAAAATCCATAAATATTATGTTAAACTTAGGCAATGGACTCCAATTTACGACTTCGCCTATGCTTCGATGCAAAATAGCATTTCAGAAGCCTTCTCATCGACTCATCTAACCGACAATATAGGCGCTGTTCTCCGGTCAATGAGTTATCTTCATCTCAAGGTTTGATTTTTAATTTTGTTCTATGCTCTTGTTGGTTCTTGTTGAACGTTCTTCTTTGTTGAATTTGTACCTTCAAGACTTTCGCTTAAATCTGTGTTCTTCCTTAAGTGGAAGGACATCACGCTTAACTAAAACAATTAAGTCTTTTTATTGGTTTAGAAAGGAAAACTCAGTTTTCAGGGCAATATAAGGTTAAGAAAAAGAAAAAAGAAAAGAAAATGGATTGAATCTATCTTTTGGTCTGGGATATGAACAATAGTATGGACAATGATTCAAGTTTAGGTTGAAGCTTGAAGGATTCTTTATTTTGGATTAGGTTGGCTTGAAACTCGAAGGATGCTTTCTTGTGGATTTTGGTTTAGGTTTGATGTCTATTCTAGGGTCTAAAGGTAATGAACGATTAGAATATGAATGCCTAAGAAGAATAATTACTCTTCTCACACAAGTGTGAACTGAGACTTGTTTAGAAAAACTTTGTTACACTCACTCTTCATTTTTCCGAACTGTGTCTCGACATCCAGATCTCAAATGAGGATTCGGGTTATGACCTTCCAAGGATCCTTCGAATGCATGGAAAGACAGAAAAAATTGAATATACCTATGCCTGACACAGATCCATATCCGACACACCCGAGTCCAAGTAACATAGGGGAAACAAATTCCCAATAACTCCTTAATGCTATAATACACCTAACCCAAGCATAAAGTGGTACTTAACAGTAAACCTTGTGACCGCAAGAATGACCTAATTTAGTTGAACATAAAATGAAAACCTCACTTCCTAGTTTGCTTGGAGATTTATCTTGAATTTCTTGACTGCTTAGTTTTCTGCCACATATCCTTTTTTGCCTAAAGGTTCTCTTCCTTTCCATCATGTGTCACATGGGTCATAAATACGTGGTGAGTCCGACCCTTCTGTTGTCAATTTATCACTCGATGCTCGATTATGTTTGCATGAAGCGCTTTATTTGTCATGATTCCTTATTGTTAAATTGAGAATAGTCATTTTTTAAAAATTGCTTTTGATATTGTTTGGCCTTTTCTTCTTGTGCTTGAGTCAGAATTTGGGATAAGCAAATCTGTCTGTATTGTTTGCTTGTTACCCTTACTATTTTGGTTAATATATATAGGTATGATGATACAAACCATGAAAGTTAATATGTATGAGAAGCTTTGTTTCGGTTGATTTTGCCCTGCATTAGCTAAAAATGTAATTTATTTTTTTGAAATGGATTATCCGAGTGAAATCCATAACTTTGTAATTTTTTATTCAAGTTAATCGAGGTAGTGGCTTTCGAGCTCCTTTTTTGTCAAAAAAAAAAACCCCTAAACATTCTTGCTAGTATCTGGCACTAAAAAGTTTTTATATAATTTTTTTTTTGTTTGGCACAAGTAAGATTTGAGTTTTTTAACACTAGAGAACCATTTTTTTAACATAAAAAATATTAAAAAAATCTTTCAACCACTTATGATCTTTCTAGTGCTGGAAACTAAAAAGTTAAAAAATTTAATTCTCAACATTTACATATTGTGTAATTTGATTTTTTTACAAAGCGCAAAAAAAGAGATAAAATTACACAACATGTGAATGTTAACGGATAAATTTTTTAAATCAAGACTAAATTACAATATTTTATAAATGTTGATAGTTAAAGTTACTATTATGATAATTTTAAAATCTAAACATTGTTTGGCAACTAGAGACTAAAAAGACATCACAAAATTGAATAGTTGGATGACCAACTTTTCATAATTTAGTGACAAAAAACGAAATTTACTAAATCAAATATGGCTGCCTTGTGGACAAAGTGACTAATACAACCGCTTGGCATTGGTTAAATGTCTCAAGCCCCATTTTTAAATGTTCAGAGAAGGTTTATTTTGCTTGCTTTTGTTTCATCGATTCGCATTTCTTTTATACCAAGGTTGTTCTCTTAATGTTTACATCCGATGGTGCATGTTACGTCTCGCTTTCACATCTTCGATTTGGTATCATGCAAATTCCAAAGTGAAAGATGTTTCGATTGCTTAACTAAAGGTATTGCAAACTAGTTTGGCTCAATGCTAAATTCATTGTTTATTGAATCTCATCAAACCCTTTGAAGTCGCCCCAATGATTTTACAAAGAAGTTTGGAAAGCGTTTGACCCCGAGACACACACACACACGGAGACTAGATGTCGATTCCTTTGTCTTTGGATTAACACACAAGTAAACATTTTGTTTGTTTGTCGTTTTATTTTCGTATGATTGAAAGCCAAATATTCACTCACTTGTATACTATAGTCCGATGACACTTTGTATGATTCACATCCAATTTTATTTAATTTATAACACATATGTTTCAGCTTAATATCGCTTATACCAATGTGTATTAATTTATAACCATTCATTAAATTATTGAACTTAATTAATAATTTTAAAATTTATTTTACATATTATAATTAAGAAATATTTGCAAGTATATTATATATATAATATTTTGAAAATGATAAATTCAAAACTATATACTAAAACACAATAACACATACTCATATTAAAATAAAATGATACATAAATAGTTACAATAAGCTAAGAATAACTTGTTGTTTCATGTTGCGAGGCTAAAACACGCCTTCAAATCCTTAAATCGTATCTTGAACAAAGGGAGTTACTTTACGAAGGATATTTTTCTTGCAAAGTTATAATTCCCAATCAAAACTTCCTAGTATGTACAAAATGGTTTTATTTCCTTTAAAAGTTCTTTTATAAGAGAGTGTATTGAATAGTTTTTCAATTGCAGTGAGATTTATAGAAATTTTCCACCTGAGGTAATCACTTATGATTAATGGGTGCAATTAGAACCAGAACCCAAATGTATGGTATTCGGGTGGGTTAAGGGCGCTTTTCGTGGTGGGAAGAAGGAAATGCAGGACTCTTTCCATCAGCAACTTAACTTCATTCTCAAAGATAGCCCCATGTGGGACAGGTTTGTTATCTGATGTGCCAATAACTTTTTTTTTCACTTTATTTAAAATTATGTTATAAATTTCTTATGCATGTCATTCCCTTTTTGTCAATAATGTTGATAATATGCCTTACTATATGGTACTGAAATTCTTTTTCGCCGAATGAATTGCAATGTGTTAAGAGATTCATTGGGAAATAAAATGACATGTTATGATCTACCCTTTTGTGTTTCAAAGATTATCCGGCTTAGCTTTACATTGATTTTGGGTGTAGAGCTTTTAAGGACTACTTTTAATCGATACTAATCTTGGTGCTAATTTATGGCAAATTTTCGTGTCATTACCTCTTTACATGGGAATATAGAGGTATGCATTGTCTTTCGATTATCATGCCTTCTTTTTTCGTTATTATTTTGCGGTGTTGTAATGTAACTGTCCCTTTAATTTCTATAATTTAGTCACCACATTCACTCCTAGCTAGTGATGTATTACACATAAAGCACTGCTTTCAACTCTGCTGTTTTGTTTGGATAATGTTAATTCTAATGGAAGGTTTTGGCCATATGGAACTAAGTTGATTAGTGAATAAAATGATAATATAATGTAATGGGAGCAGTAGTAGGAGCAGCTATATCCGTATCAAAGTTGGTGCCACTTTCAGTGTTAATTTAGGTAGTGCTTAAGTCACTACTTTTCTATACATGGCCATCTTAGGTGTCCAGTTGAGGATTTTGTTAATTTTATTTGGTGCCTCACTTACTTCTCTTAACCATTATATAGTATGTCTTATTTCTTGTATTTCCTCTTCAATGTTGCAGATCTAATTTGAGTCTTTATGCAATGAAACACAGTATTCCTTTTATACTACTACAATTGGTCGTTTCATTGATATCTGCTTATCATGCACTGATGTAGCTTTCTTTTATCACTTAGATATGTACATGAATCAAGTAAAGTGGTAGATGACATTTGCTCCCAAATCCAAGTAACATAGAAGAGTATCTGCTGGAGGATAGAGTATTGCATGGCAAAGCTTTTAGATACATGAATTAATAACTGTTTGATGCCTTATTTTAACACTTTACTATTTGAAAGTAAATATATTTTACATATTGATTTGTTACTATTGGTTTTAGGATGAGGTTATGTCCTTTTATGCATTAAATTATGATAACCTTTAATGTCTCATTACAAACACACTCACCTTGTGTTATTCATATTGGATTTTACATTTTAAACTATGTATATATTCGAATTAGTGAAATGTTCTTTGATACTTGCGCCCAAAAATGAGAGTAATCTAGAAAGTGTCTCGTAATTAGTTTCTTTTCCCCGCTTCTTTTATTGGTGGTTTTACTATGTGGCTTAATTTGTTAATTAAAATTTTAGTATTGATTGGCTTAATTTTTTTCTGGTTTAAATGTTATGGGCTGAAAAATGTTTAATTACTAATTTTCCCTTAATTTTTTTAATATTTTAATCTTATTCTTTTTTTGTAATTTTTTTATTTTTCACGACTTTTAGCGGTAGAAAAAGCGCCGCTAAAAGTCATGACCTTTAGCAGCGTTTTTAGAAAAAGCGCCGCTAAAAGTCGTGACCTTTAGCGGTGTTTTGGGAAAAGCGCCGCTAAAAGTCGTGACCTGTAGCGGCGTTTGTGAAATAAGCGCCGGTAAAAAGTTATTGTTTTTAGCGGCGTTTTCAGAAAACGCGCCGCTAAAAGTCATGTTTTTAGCGGCGTTTTAGAAAAAAGCGCCGCTAAAAGTCGCCACATTTAGCGGCGTTTTAGAAAAAAGCGCCGCTAAAAGTCATGTTTTTAGTGGCGTTTTAGAAAAAGCGCTAAAAGTCATGTTTTTAGTTTTAGAAAAAGCGCGCTAAAAGTATGTTTTAGCGGCGTTTTAGAAAAAAGCGCCGCTAAAAGTCATGTTTTTAGTGGCGCTTTAGAAAAAAGCGCCTCTAAAAGTCACCACCTTTAGTGGCATTTGTGTGGAGAGCGCCGCTAAAAGTCATGTTTTTAGCGGCGTTTTTTTAAAAATGCCGCTAAAAGTCATGGTTTGTAGCGGCGTTTTTCTCACAAAAACGCCGCTAAATTTTGCGGCGCCTCTTTTAGCGGCGTTTTTTGTGGCGTTTTTCAAAGCGCCGCAAGCTCTATTAGTGGCGCTTAAAAGCGCCGCTAAAAGCCTAAAAAAACGCCGCTAAAAGTCTGTTTTGCTGTAGTGTTCATTTTCGTACATCTTCTGTCACAAGTTGCCTAGTGCAATTTCAAATTTAAAGATAGCACCCTACATGTTTTAATGATAAATATGAACACAATAAAATGTAATATAATTAATCGAAACTCATTTATTTACCTTAGAAATATTTTTTCCTAAATATTACAACGTACCAAAGATTAAAAATTAAATGAACGCTATTGGAAGAAAATAATATTCCTTTCCAGTGTTTGGCGAAAAGAATCTTTACTAAGGATAACGAACGCCCTCTTTTGTCTCGGGTCACTATGGAATGGGTATAGGCCTTTCCTAGTTGAAGATTGAAATTGTTCTACATCAACCTGGTCATTCTGGTTTTGTGGGGTTTGAGTACTCTTTCCACTCGCGCCTTGGATGCCTAATTTGAGTAGCCAATTTGTTCATAACTTTCCCACGACTTGTTTTGTTCTTTTATTCTTGTTTTCTTTTTATGATTCCTCCTATTTTACTTCTTTTAGTTAGTAGGAAAAATAACACGGGAGGTCCTTGTACAACAGAGTCAGGACCAATTTAGTCCATGTACTATAAGAGAGAGTGCAAAAAAGGAAAATTAACGTTGAAATTGACTATTTATGTTAATAAAATATTAGGACACGAGTAATTCAATCCCTTTCAAATTTACATAGGGTAATCTGGTCCCTATATTATTCAAATGTGAGGAAAGAGGGATAATTGAATTGGGGGTTAACTCCTCTCGTTCGTAAAAAAAAATTAAGTGGTTCAGAGAAAAACAAGACAGATGCAAATGTGAAAAAAATACTTCTACACAATATAATCATCAGTTGGTGGAATTTCATCAATTAAAAAACATAAATAATTCAAACAAGTTTGTATCAAATAATAACGTTTATAAACACTCAAACATATTTAATTAATAGGTTTTAGTAATTTTGCAATGTAAGTAACCCCGAATTTCTACTGAAAATATACTTTGCAAATTTTAAATAAAGAATTTTGTACTACTTGGCCAACTGAACCAAGTGTCAAATCCACTAGGTAGGTGGCTTACCTATTGGGCTTTTATAGTATACAAGCTAAAATATGGGCACTTGGGCGGCACTTGTTCTTCCCTAATTGGTTTCGAATTTTCAATATAAAAAAAAGGACATAAAAATTAAAAAAAATTATGACTATCCCTATAGGGTTTGGATTTGTAAGTTATACCGATTTGATTTTCTATGCATTTCATTACACTGAAAACAAAAGAAGGTCTTGCTTAGTCTAGGTAGTTAATGTCATCTTTGTTAGGATGCGTTTGCTAAAGGACCACGAGTAACATTCTCAAAACAAACAATTCCTTGTCTTATACAAACCCTGTGGTCTATCTTTTTTGTAAAACAAAGAAAAAGAGAAAAAAATGCTATTGAAATCCATATACGATAGAATTGATTTAAAATATATATTACTTTCAATTATCGAGTATATTAAAATAACTCAGAAAGTTCTTTTATGTACAAAAATATTTCAAGATACGATAGGGTTTATGAAAATTCACGAAAGAGATTTAGGATTTTTGAGCGAAAGTAGATATGTCCTCTCCAGAAAATTTTGGAAGAAACTAACGTGGGAAACTTTTTCTAAAACACTACTACCATCGACACGAAATTTCTAACATTTCAAGATTAATGATAGGTCTAATTATTGCAATAATATAATTCCGCAGACTTCCTTAACATGCAATATTTACTTGTTGAAATATTATTAAAAATACAATTTTCCTTGTAACAAAACCCACATTCCTCTTCCATAAACAATTTGGACAACAAGACATAAAAGCTAAAGCAACAATACAAGCCTTTAATTTGAAATTTGAATGGTAGATGGCCTAAAAGTGGTTTTAAAAAGAAATTTTCATGCCAACTAACGAGTTGGTATCATTATCTCGGCCGTAGTTGAAATGGAATAAGTTACAGCTGCAAAACTATAACTTTTAAACAAAATGATAATGATGCCTTTACCACGATTAAATTTCCTAACAAATTTTAAATTCATATCTGATTGTAACAAACTTTTAATACACGCATACATATAAACACATGCGTGATTACAATTGCGTTACCCTCAATTCTTCCTGCTCATTCCTACTATTTAGATATCGTGAATATGGATTTGAAATGCATATTCAGCCTAGCAATCCTTGTTTCCTAGATATCACTTTCGTCGACACAAAATGTGAACGTTATGATTCAAGCAGCAACACCAATTGCTGAAACAGATGATAACTTTGTATGCGCTACATTGGATTGGTGGCCCATTGAAAAATGCAGCTACAATCAATGTCCTTGGGGAAAGACCAAAATTTTAAATTTGGTAAGAATTTTTTATTGTGTGTGTATGAACAATGTCTTTTACGTAAATTTTGACTTTTCTGTTATTTTATGTTTTCCATAGGATTTGAAAAAGAAGGGTCTAATAAATGCAATAAAAGGTGAGTTCTACGTATGTAATATTACATGTCTCTATCATTAATTCATCCATGGTAGCCCATACCCTAAGAATAAAAAAAGAGATTACAAATATTGCGATTCGAATACTGTTAAAAGCCACCTCATAAGAGTGGTTGTGTGAACGAGTTGGACTAAACTTGGTTCAACATTGGTATGAACAATTTCAAGCTAATTTTTAAAATCACTTTCAGCATTAAATCCTTTAAGAATCAAAGTTGGTGGGCCATTGCAAGATCAAGTGGCGTATAGAGTAGGAGTTAATAATTGCCCCAATTTCATGAAAAATGAAGATAGTTTATTTGGATTCTCTCAGGGCTGCCTTCCCATGGAAAGATGGGACGAACTCAATAAATTTTTCAATGAAACTGGGTTGGTATTTCTATTTATTCCGAAAAAGAATTAAGCGTTCCTTTTTTTTCTCTTAGTAAAGACATTGACTTTATTGATATGAAATTTTGAAGAGTAAAAGTTACATTCGGGCTGAATGCTCTTCTCGGAAGAAACCAGCCACAAATCGAAAAGGGTCTTTGGGTTGGCGATTGGAAATCGCAAAATGCAAGGGATTTCATGAAGTATACTATTCCAGGGGATACAAAGTTGACTCTTATAAATTTGGTAACTAAATTTGATTTCCTGAAGCTCTGCATGAGATTAATTTCCATTACATATTTCGAATTGTATTTTAATCAATTTATCATTTCAGGAAACCAACTCTCTGGAGCTGGGATGGGTGCAAGTGTTGAGGCTGAACAATATGGAAAAGACACAGTAGTACTTAAGAATCTAGTGAAAGAATTACACCCAGATCCGAAAACTCAACCAAAGGTTCTAGGTCCTAGCGGTTATTATGATGAGAAATGGTTTAATTCCTTCCTAGAAGTTTCAAGACATGAAGTTGTTGATGGAGTTACACACCATATCTATAATCTTGGACCTGCTATCCAAATATGTCTCAATTCAGTGTTTATCGAAGAACTTTTAGAGGCTTACTTATTACTAGTAGGGTCAGTTTCTTAATTTGATGGATGCATATGCAGGTGATGATCCAAACATGATTACTAAGATTCAAGATCCATCTTACCTAAATCAAGTTTCCCAAACCTATAATGGTGTTTTGAATATTATAAACAAGTTTAAACTGCAGTCGGGAGCTTGGGTTTCTGAATCTGACGGAGCGCTTAACGGCGGTGCTAAAGATTTGTCCCCAACCTTTGCTGATGGATTTTGGTAATATTTTTCTCTCCGTTTCTTCTACCTCTACCTTTCTTTTGTGTAATAAAACACGCGGGCAAACTTTTCTCCCTTAATAGGTATTTTGATCAATTGGGAATGGCTTCAACCTACAATCACAAGGTCTTTTGCAGCAAACTCTCATCGGTGGAAATTATGCTTTACTTAATACTACAACATCTATTCCCAATCCAGACACTACTGGTCCGTATCTTCACACGTATAGTGTGAGCCTTATCCTTGGTTTTTTCCCTATAGCGACCAACATAATTCATCTTATACATTTGTTTCGTTTCTAGTGCACTTCTATGGCAATCGACTTATGGGAAGTAATCTTGACTTGCCGTAACTCAAGAGTCTAACCCAAATTTGCGTGTATATGCTCACTGCAAGAAAGAAAAAGGTATGCAAACTTTGATAGAGTGAGCTTTTGTTTTTCAAATTATTTATTTTATTAAATATTATCTACATCATTTTCTCTCTTGTAGCCTGGGATTTCTATCATTTTTATTAACTTGTCGAAGGATAGCTTGTTCAATGTCACCCTTTCAAATTACGAACATCAGAGTCGTAAATTGAGATCCACGAATGTTGCGAAGCCTAATTTTGAATTTAAAGGTTCCCAGAATAGAGAAGAGTATCATTTGACTGCATGTAACACCCCAAACCCGGCCCAAACACTACTACCGGATCTGGTTTGTCACTAAGAAAATTTTTAGTAAAACAAATCGTGTTGACAAAAAGCCCAAATAGAAGATTACATAAATTGTGCCTTAATAATCAAAAGCCCGAAAATTAATTACATGTCCTTGAAAGAAATTAAAACGAGAATAAATACTAAAGGCCCATTTTAAATCTAAAATGTAAACAAATGGCCTATGGCCTTATTACAATGTATTTTAAATCCATCATATAAAGTACTTTAAAAAAAAACTAATATGGGGAAACTTTGTTGCCGGATCCACCTTCTTTTGCATGGCCACCTTGCGCTCCACTCCAGCTCGGTCCGATACACTAATCGTCACCTGAAAGGTTAGTTTAAAGGGGGTGAGTCGCGAGACTCAGTGTGCAACCCTCATGCACCACTAGATTTGGGCCTTATTAAACATAATAATAAATTCATTTACATGGAAACATATAATATGCAAAGCCCAACCCATTTGCCTAGGTTTCCATCTGCTACACGCCTGCACCAACCAACACACCATTGGGGATTTCTACAATCAACCCACATCTACTTTCCAAGATGATAGTCATCTTGCTCATCAACATATATTGGTCAAGCCCTTATAACATATAATGGCCAAGCTCAGATAATAGATTCACGGCATTAGTCTTAGCTACAGTAATTCACGGCAAAAATCGTTACTCATATACATGTACATATAACTTCCTCCTTTCATCACCCACCCCATGCAACATGCACAATAATTTAAAACATGTACAACAGTTTACTCGTAACATATAGTCAGATTATTTACTAACCTGAGGGTCCGTCGTTTAAATCCGAGATTTCAGCTTTTAATATAACATATAAATCTTGTGAACACATATACATATATATATATACATTTATTATTAATCAGATCTAGACGGTGGGGAAGTGTTACACACCTGATTATTGATAAAACGAGGCTTTCTATATCGACGTTATCCTTAGTTGACACAACTGCTATCTGCCTAAGGTGTTGTTCAGAAGCCGGTCCACAACCAATTGGCCAATCTTGAACAGCAGATACTGCTCGTTTCTTAAACTTAAGGATTCTTTCTTTTGTCTGATCCATATTTAATTCCATCAAATCCTTATCAGAGCTACTATAACAATATTTAATCGTTAATCCTCCTTTTAGAGTTAAGATCATATATATATATTGAACGAACCTAATAAAAATCTAGGGATAATCTTCTTACCTTAAAATCCCGAAATTGGAGACTTATGATTTTCGGCTTTTAGATCTAGTCGACTAAGCCTCCTTCAAATCCCGAATTGCCGGCCATCATAAAACCATTAACTATTAGCTTTCGGCTTTTGCCTTTCTAAAATAGATTATGAGAACTAATCAAAATTCGACTCTTACCTTAGCTTAGGAGATTCGGCTAGCACTAGGGAGAGGATTCGGTAATGCCGATGGAAGATTTAAATGCCGAAAGTGTAGAACAATTTCTCAAATAGGATGAATAAAAGAAAAAAGCGATGGATGTTTCGACTTTTTAGAGAAATCGGCACAAGGGAAAAGAAAGTGGGGAAAAGTTTGGGTTTTAAAGAAATTAGAGAAAGAAATTTGGAGAAAAGAAGCTAGGAATTTCGGCACAAAGGGAGAGGATTTAATGTCGAAAACAAGGAGCTAGCCCTTCTATTTATAGGAAATTCGCAACCCTTTGCCATGTAGTAGTGGTTTCTTTACTCCTCTCGATGATGGATTCTTGGCCATCACTCTCTTTGTAGATAAATTCTAACTTTTCTTCTTTATCTTAATCTACTAGCTCATCTAAAAGAGACTTAATTATCTCTAACTCCTCCTCCTTTATCAAGATATTATCCACATATTTTAATCATTAAAATCCCTAAATCTTAGCCTTTATCGCTTATTATCCACATAAAATAAATTTCTAAATAATAGCCTTTATCTGCTTATTATCCACATATTTTAAACATTAAAACCCTTAAATTTTAGCCTTGTTGCTATCCACTCCACCTAATCCTAATGCCCAAAATTTAGCTAACTTAAATTAAAAGAATTGGGCTCCATGAAACTTAAATTTGGGCCCCATACTCCCTTGTGTGGCATCACCTCCTAAGATTGGTCCACAAGCCCACTTTGGTATTTTAAACATAGATAATACCTTTTAAACCCTATAATGCCCAAACAGATAATTTTAATCAAGGCCCCTGCCTAAGCCTGAGCCCAATTTGGACCCCTAACACTTAAATTAACTCATTCCACATATTCACCCATTAAACGCATAGGCCCAAAAATTTAGGATGTTATAGTTCTACCCTCCTTAAAAAATTTCGTGTAACACCCCAAACCTGGCCCATTCACTACGACCGAATTTGAAATGCCACTGCGGAAAACGTTTGAAAAAAATATTTTGACTTAAAGTAAAACATAAAATTTTGTATGCCTTTAATAAAATATTGGGTATGTAAAATTCCAAAATTAAATTAAGTTATTAAATTTAAAACTTTAAAATAATTTATCAAAGTATAAATTTATTCTTTAAAAGAAACATTCCTAATATTAACTTAATCATCAATCCACCTTAAAACATAATAATAAAAATTAAACACTTATGTGGCCTTATTACAATAATTAAATATTCCAAGTCTTGAATTATAAAATAACTTAAAACAAGTAAAACTTCTTACAGATGGGCCACCTCGTATCCACTCCAACCCGGTCCAAGCTTTATGCATCACCGTGATGTTGGTAAAAATTTGGGTGAGTCATACAGACTCAGTGCATAGTATTTCACATGTCTCCACACATATGGGCTTGGCCCATATCCACACAATCCACATAATCACCATGCAAAATGCATCCCAACCCAACCTAAGTCCCTCCACACACCTACCTTAGCAGACCTGCTGCTCAAGGCCGTGGCTAATCCACCGATCACCTAAGTGATCCCATATATCTTACCTTGGCAGACCTACTGCACAAGGCCGTGGCTGAGCCACCGATCCCATAAGTGATCCCACATATCAATCAGTCCACGGTGATGCACGCAGCTATCAACCGCCGAGATGTGGCACCTAGCCAACACCTCCCTTGATGAAGCACATAGCTAACATCAAGCGCCAATGTAGTACAAGGCTAACATTAGACCACGTACATAATGTACACCCTTTCCTTCGATAGTCACACCCCAAGCCCCATGTATCATGCCACAATATCATTAAAATAAGCATACATCACATGCCATCTCAATTTCATACACATACCATAGGCAAATTAATGTCATAAAGCACTGACCTGATAAATCGATTACCCATTATGGGTATCCACCATCCTAGCCCTTATTTCGGCTATCATTCACATTATACACATATTCATAATAATACATTTAAACATTCATTTAAGCATTGAAGAGACAGTGCAATAACTACGCACCTGTTTGGAACAATCAATCAAATCTCGAAGCTCTACGTCCAAACGATTTGCACCCAACCTTGTCGAATCCTCCTACACAACCTTTTGTCAAAATCGACTAACACTAAAACCAAATATGGCCTATAGCCGAAAGTCACTACTACCTTACCTTACGGATCTAAATCCCGAAAACCACCACTTGCCTTAAAAGTTGTCGAAATCCCTATATGCCACAAGTTAGATTCGACTATACACAATAAATCCATATAAAATGGCCCTTGGCCGAATAGCACATACCACTTACCTTGATCACTGCAAATCCCGTAAACCTCCTTGCACAACCACTAGACTAAAGCGATCAAGGCCTAATCCCTTGTTTTGGCACACCAAAGGAAGAGAAGGAAAAATCGATTGATAATGAAAGAACACTTACCACTACACACGTTGCTTTGAAGAGAAAGAATCACATTGCGCTTTCGGCTTTTTAAGACTTGCGACAAGAAATACTAATAAGGCTATCTTTAGTTTCGACTATGGCTTTTCAGAAGTGAGTTGAAATATTCAGCTAACACCAAAATAAAGAAGGAGCTTAGGAAAGGGATATAGGTTCGGCCAAAATAGAGAAAGAAGAAAAGAAGAGTTTGAAGAACTTTGGCAATGGTGACAAGGGGAGAATTCGACTTCAAAAGAAAAGGGAGGAAAAAGAGAATTCTCTTGACTTAGATTTCGGCAATAGAGATTAAAAGATGAACAAATAATTTTGGCACTTAATCCCTCCACTACATAGCCGAAAATACCCACCTACAAAGTCCCTTGGCTAGCCACCATGTGCTCACTTATCGAATCCCAAATTAATCTCCCATTATCACTTCATTTAAAATTAATAAAAGTAAGCCACCATTATCTCTTCTATATTTATCTCACACACTCAAAATAAATAAAATAAATCCCTCACTTTATCCCTTATCTTCTCTTATCTTACCCATTAAAATAATAAAAGAAAAATAAAATATAATCACCACTATCCTAGCCACAATTAAAAAAAATAAAACAAGCCTTATCTCATCCTTCCCAAGGTCTATGTGCCGTCCAACACTTCCCTTCCCTGTTGACGCCAAAAGCCAAAAATAAAAAACACCCTCCTTGCGGCCAGCAAGGTTCGAACCTCTTCCCTCCTGAAGCCCCTTTAACACAAACGCCCCAAGCCACCTTGTTGCTGGCTCCTTTGTGTCATCAACTCCCCATAATTTCTTTTAAAGCCTCTTTAGTCCAGCTTCCCTTCTTGATGCAAAGAGCAAAATTAAAAACACACTTATGCTGCCATCACGACTCGAACCCAGGCCCTTCTCCCCTGCTCATGGCGTCATTCACCAAGGCCCTAAGTGGCGCCTTGTAGTCACATTACCAAGCCCTCTTTCATGTCCAAAAGTGCCCATAATTTTTCTTAAGGCCTCCGTAGCCCAATTCCCCTTTTTAACACCAAAAATAAAAGCTTCCAAGTGCCATTTCTGCAGCTCGAACCTCCTCCCCTTGGCACTCTATGTGACGCAACCTTCCATGCCCCCTAGGGTAGTGTCCCAAGCCATTTTACCACATGACTTCCTTGTGTCATAAATCCCACGCAAATATTTCTTAAGGCCTCTTTGCCTAGTTTCCTCTTTTCACTTAAAATTCTAATATTTTCCAAGCATTTCCCCTTCACCTAAAGTTCTCAAAAACTCCTAAAACACATCCAAACATACACTAAGCTCACCAACACTTGAATTATGCCACAAATGCATAACCCCTAATCTGGGATATTATAGTTCTACCCTCCTTAAAAATAATTTCGTCCTCGAAATTACTTAGCTAATTGCACTTCTACTCACCACACTATGCTTACGCTGTGCACTCTAATCTTATAAAAATATCATACTTCCTATGCACAATCTCTAAGTTCACATGCAAGGCTTCGAACACTTTCACTAGCGATACGATAAAACTATACAACAATCAAAGCAATTAAGGGTATTCCAGAAATAAGGAACATACCCGCTATCACATCTGGCACATCACTCTCCTCGCGACGGTATCGTGCATAAAGCGACCTTGGTCGCCTCGTATCGCACCTTCAAAGATCTCGCTTGGTGCTCCATGACCTCGGCCTGAACCATTTCCTCCATGGTTCGAACCACGTCCCCTCGTCGCTTGTTGACCATTCTTACCAGGCTGCTCATAACCCTGACCTGCCATCCGAGCCCTATTCGGATCCTGAGGACAATCTTTAATCAGATGAGACTTAGACTTACATCTAAAACATTCCCGTTCCCAGTTCCAGCACTCGCCAACATGATGCCTTCCACATCGAGCACACGGACGGTCTGGATTTCCAGTAGCTGGCTTAATAACACGAGCAAAATTCTCATTCCTCGGTCTTTTCTAAAAACTCTCAGTCGATTTTGATGGCCCAGAACTCCTTTTATCCCGATTCCTCTCCTTATCTCTGTTTTGCCTTACAGAGTCCTTAATTCCTTCGGCTACCTTAGCCTTTTCCACCAATACAGCAAACTCTCGTTCCTGCTGTGTAGCTATTAACAACCTCAGGTTATCCCTTAGTCTATCCTCAAATCGGACACATCGCTCATGCTCCGTAGCCACTACTCATCGAGCATATCGGCTTAACCTTAGGAATTCAACCTCGTACTCCGCTACGGACTTGTTCCCTTGAACCAGCCCCAGAAAAGCCTTCCTTTGCGCATCAATGTAATGGGTACCAATATACTTCTTCTGGTACACTGCCTTAACATAATCCCAAGTAAGATCCTCAGCTGTGGCACCATCTCGAACTGTGAGCCACCATTGATACGCTTCATCGCATAGCGGCGCCACCATTCCTTTAACCTTCTCTGTAGTCGTCAGATCCAACTCATCCATAATTCGCTTGGTTGCCTCCAACCAATGTTCAGCAGTACTGGGTGCCACACCAGATACTCCACGAAACACTTCAGGTCCATTGGCTCGGAGTCGCTCAGGTACAGACTTCCTAGCTCTCATATTTCCACCTGCTCCAGCCACCATCTCAAGAACTCGTAGCACCGCCTACGATACAGCATCATCCCCCGTCTGATCTTGCTGCTCAACACCAAAAGCTAGTGGTGGTGGTACCTCATTCTCAGATCTTTGACCCGATTTAACGGGTTCCGACACGGTCCTTCGGCCTCTACCATGGCCTCGCACAGTGCGACCACGTCCCCTAGAGCTCATTTCTACTTTCGCGCTTTAATCTGATTAAGAAATTTTATGCCTTAGTATTTTGTTCCACTGATTATCCGCGAGCAAATTTTATGAAAGAAGTTTTTAGAAGTAGTTCTTTCGATCAGAATTTCAGTTCAAGTTCACTATTCTAATTCGGAGAATCACATTCACATTCACATTCATCCACAACATTCACTTCACTACTTTGGGCATTTCTGATCATTCCCTACCCCAGGGGTAATTTCGTCATTTTTCCTATAGGGGTATTTCGGTGATAAATCGGGGTCAATTTGAAAATCACAAAAGTTATTTCAAAATTTTTCAAACTCATGGGTATTTTGAAAGAAAGATTTTCCAAATCAAGGTATTGTAGAAATTTCAGAAATCGGGGTTATTTTGGTAATTTCGTAAACCAGGGGTAATTTGGTAGATTTTCCCCAATTAGGGTATTTTAAATTTTTGCAAAATAGGGTTTTTGGATACTTTTGCAAAGTAAGAAAATTTTATTGAAATCGAGGGTAATATGGTAATTTTAGAAACCATGGGCATTTTAGTAATTTTACCACTAGGGGTATTTTAGTAAATTTGTAAATCAGAAATATTTCAGAAAAATTTATAAAAGTAGTCTTTACAAATCAAGAGGGTAATTTTAAGAGTTTTAAAACTAGAGTTTTTATAAAAATTATGGCTGGTTCCCTTCCGGGTTTTAGTTATTGGGTTTAACCCATGAATAAGTCCTCTTGGTTAGGGTGAACCGTAACTACGCACCAGGTAGGATTCTAGCGAAGAGGAGGTGAGTCACGAGGACTGCTTAAGTACCAGGCTCTTCCGGATCCAATCCTAGACATGCGTACAATGGTTGCCACACCCTAACTCGGCGACTTACTTCACAGGTTTGTTTGGTTGTTCTTAAGTCTTATGCATGTGTTTGAGTGCACTAGCCCTAGGGTTCAATAGCCCTAATCTTCTAATCTATGAGCCCAAATATGCCCATAACATTTCACATACAAATCACTTCAACAATTAGAAATACTTACTTGGTGGACTTCGGGTTAGAGATACAGGTGCCATGCCAGAATAACCTGAAAAATTATCCACAAAAGCCCATATTTTTGAAAAGCCCATTTTGAAAAAAAATGTTTTTGGGCCCAAATCCCTCAAAGCTGAGTTTTGAACCGGGCTCTGATACCAAATTGTAACACCCCAAACCCGGCCCATTCACTACGACCGAATTTGAAATGCCACTGCGAAAAACGTTTGAAAAAAAATATTTTGACTTAAAGTAAAACATAAAATTTTGTATGCCTTTAATAAAATATTGGGTATGTAAAATTCCAAAATTAAATTAAGTTATTAAATTTAAAACTTTAAAATAATTTATCAAAGTATAAATTTACTCTTTAAAAGAAACATTCGAATATTAACTTAATCATCAATCCACCTTAAAACATAATAATAAAAATTAAACACTTATAGTGGCCTTATTACAATAATTAAATATTCCAAGTACTGAATTATAAAATAACTTAAAACAAGTAAAACTTCTTCTACATGGGCCACCTCGTATCCACTCCAACCCGGTCCAAGCTTTATGCATCACCTGCGATGTTGGTAAAAATTTGGGTGAGTCATACAGACTCAGTGCATAGTTATTTCACATGTCTCCACACATATGGGCTTGGCCCATATCCACACAGTCCACATAATCAGTCATGCAAAAATGCATCCCAACCCAATCTAAGTCCCTCCGTTACACCTACCTTAGCAGACCTGCTACTCAAGGCCGTGGCTAATCCACCGATCACCTAAGTGATCCCACATATCTTACCTTGGCAGACGTGCTGCACAAGGCCGTGGCTGAGCCACCGATCCCATAAGTGATCCCATATATCAATCAGTCCACGGTGATGCACGCAGCTTTCAACCGCCGAGATGTGGCACATAGCCAACGCCTCCCTTGATGAAGAACATAGCTAACATCAAGCGCCAATGTAGTACAAGGCTAACATTAGACCACGTACATAATGTACACCCTTTCCTTCGATAGTCACATCCCAAGCCCCATGTATCATGCCACCATATCATTAAAATAAGCATACATCACATGCCATCTCAATTTCATACACATACCATAGGCAAATTAATGTCATAAAGCACTGACCTGATAAATCGAATACCCATTATGGGTATCCACCATCCTAGCCCTTATTTCGGCTATCATTCACATTATACACAAATTCATAATAATACATTTAAACATTCATTTAAGCATTCAAGAGACAGTCCGATAACTACGCACCTATTTGGCACAATCGATCAAATCTCGAAACTCTACGTCTAAACGATTTGTACCCAACCTTATCGAATCCTCCTACACAACCTTTTGTCAAAATTGACTAACACTAAAACCAAACATGGCCTATAGCCGAAAGTCACTACTACCTTACCTTACGGATCTAAATCCCGAAAACCACCACCTGCCTTAAAAGTTATCGAAATCCCTATATGCCACATGTTAGATTCGGCTATACATAATAAATCCATATAAAATGGCCCTTGGCCGAATAGCACATACCACTTACCTTGATCACTGCAAATCCCGTAAACCTCCTTCACGCTAGTCAAGCAACCACGAGACTAAAGCTTAATGAACATTCGACCATCCACACGATCAAGGCCTAATCCCTTGTTTCGGCACACCAAAGGAAGAGAAGGAAAAATCGATTGATAATGAAAGAACACTTACCACTACACACGTTGCTTTGAAGAGAAAGAATCACACTGCGCTTTCGGCTTTTTAAGACTTACGACAAGAAATACTAATAAGGCTATCTTTAGTTTTGGCTATGGCTTTTCAGAAGTGAGTTGAAATATTCGGCTAACACCAAAATAAAGAAGGAGCTTAGGAAAGGGATATAGGTTCGACCAAAATAGAGAAAGAAGAAAAGAAGAGTTTGAAGAACTTTGGCAATGGTGACAAGGGGAGAATTCGGCTTCAAAAGAAAAGGGAGGAAAAAGAGAATTCTCTTGACTTAGATTTCGGCAATAGAGATTAAAAGATGAACAAATAATTTTGGCACTTAATCCCTCCACTACATAGCCGAAAATACCCTCCTACAAAGTCCCTTGGCCAGCTACCATGTGCTCACTTATCAAATCCCAAATTAATCTCCCATTATCACTTCATTTAAAATTAATAAAAGTAAGCCACTATTATCTCTTCTATATTTATCTCACACACTCAAAATAAATAAAATAAATCCTCACTTTATCCCTTATCTTCTCTTATCTTACCCATTAAAATAATAAAAGAAAAATAAAATATAATCACCACTATCCTAGCCACAATTAAAAAAATAAAACAAGCCTTATCTCATCCTTCCCAAGGTCTATGTGCCGTCCAACACTTCCCTTCCCTATTGACGCCAAAAGCCAAAAATAAAAACACCTCCTTGCGGCCGACAAGGTTCGAACCTCTTCCTCATGAAGCCCTTTGACACAAACGCCCAAGCCACCTTGTTCTTTGGCTCCTTTGTGTCATCAACTCCCATAATTTCTTTTAAAGCCTCTTTAGCCCAGCTTCCCTTCTTGATGCAAAGAGCAAAATTAAAAACACACTTATGCTGCCATCACGACTCGAACCCAGGCCCTTCTCCCCTGCTCATGGTGTCATTCACCAAGGCCCTAAGTTGCGGCTTGCAGCCACCTTACCAAGCCCTCTTTCATGTCCAAAAGTGCCCATAATTTTTCTTAAGGCCTTCGTAGCCCAATTCCCCTTTTTAACGCCAAAAATAAAAGCTTCCAAGTGCCATTTCTGCAGCTCGAACCTCCTCCCCTTGGCACTCCATGTGACGTAACCTTCCATGCCCCCTAGGGTAGCGTCCCAAGCCACTTTACCACATGACTTCCTTGTATCATAAATCCCACGCAAATATTTTTTAAGGCCTCTTTGCCTAGTTTCCTCTTTTCACTTAAAATTCCAATATTTTCCAAGCATTTCCCCTTCACCTAAAGTTCTCAAAAACTCCTAAAACACATCCAAACATACACTAAGCTCACCAACACTTGAATTATGCCACAAATGCATAACCCCTAATCTGGGATATTACATTTCGTCCTCGAAATTTCCAACTAACTAGTAATCATTCTACCTGAGTCTCATCACTTTGCTTTCGCTGCGCACTCTAATTCCAAAGCCAAAATAAACACTTAGTATACTATGGTATGGTACGCACCATTATTCGCATCTGGAGCGTCTTCGTCCCCTTGTACTCATTCTTTCGATCGACGTTTATCTGATTAAAAATTTTATGAATAATTCATTCTTCCCACTTATTAACCGCGAACGATCTTATGTAAAATCATTTCGATAGTAGTTCTTTCAAATTCAAACCTATCTACAGGTTTCAGTCTTCTTTATTCTAGGAACCATGTACATTCAACATCCATACACACCAACATACAAATAGCATCCATCACTTAAGGGTATTTCCGTCATTTCACTACCCAGGGGTATTTTTGTAATTTTAACCTACAGGGGTATTTTTGTAATTTTCCAAAATATGGTTCCATATGATTTTACTAAATAAGGGTATTTTGGTAATTTTTAATTCGGAGGTATTTCGATAATTTTTCATACCGAGGGTATTTCAGTAATTTTGCAAATTTAGGGGTATTTCGGTAAATTTGCAAATTTAGGGTATTTTGGTCATTTTTGCCAAGTAGAGGTAGTTTGGTAATTTTTTTTCAAATAGGGATACTTTTGAAAAAAACTAATTTCATGGTCCGGGTTATTCTTGTAAACGTGATATTTTCGAGTAAATTTTCGAAACATAGGTATTTTATAAGTTCATGGTTGATCGAAAATTTTCACAAATCAAATATGTTTTGAAAATTTTTTTTCAAAACCTTGGAATTTTTTTTTCAAAATATGGTGGTTGGTCACTTTCGGGTTTTAATTATAAGGTTTAGCCCATTAATAAATCCTCGTAGCTAGGGTGAATAGCCACTACGCACCAGGTAGGATTCTAGTGAAGAGGAGGTAAGTCACTAGGACTGCTTAAATACCAGGCTCTCCCTGAATCCACTCCTAGACATGCGTATGACGGTTACCACACCCTAGCCTTGCTGCTCGTTAAAGGGTTTGTTCAGTGAAATTAAGTTTTATGAATTTTTAAGAAGTAATTTGTACTAAGCCTAAAGTCCATCAAGTTCTAACCTAGATAGTCTACGTCCCATAAGCCCATTAAGCCCACATTTATATCACACAATGGTTTAGAGTACTTACCTGGCGAACTTGGCGAGAGGCAGTGCCATCTTGGACTAACAAACCTTTACTAAGAGAAATCTATGTTTTAAAAAACCCATTTTTAGAAAATCTTTTGGGCCCAAAATCCCAAAATCGAGTTTTGAACCGGGCTCTGATACCAATTTGTAACACCCCAAACCCGGCCCAAACACTACTACCGGATCTGGTTTGTCACTAAGAAAATTTTTAGTAAAACAAAATCTTGTTGACAAGAAGCCCAAATAGAAAATTACATAAAGTGTGCCTTAATAATCAAAAGCCCAAAACTTAATTACATGTCCTTGAAAGAAATTAAAACGAGAATAAATACTAAAGGCCTATTTTAAATCTAAAATGTAAACAAATGGCCTATGGCCTTATTACAATGTATTTTAAATCCATCATATAAAGTACTTTAAACAAAACTAATATGGGGAAACTTTGTTGCCGGATCCACCTTCTTTTGCATGGCCACCTTGCGCTCCAATCCGGCCCGGTCCTGAAACACCCCAAACCCGGCCACGAGCCTCGACCGGATTTGGTATGTTCCTTGAGAAAAACATTTCAAAAACTTGTTTGTTACTTGGAAAATTTGGGTGGTGTTGAAGAAAGATTTGTTTGTGTTGAGTTCAAATTGAAAACGGTGTTATTCTTGAAATCTGATATCTATAAAATTGAAAATCATTTGTGTTTAGGTGTCAAACATACAAAATTTATTTTCAAGAAATGTTGTTAAACCTTGATTTAATAATAATCGTATCATAATAAAATCAAAAATCAAATAAAATGCATGCATAAAACAGTTAATAGTAATGGCCTTATTACAACAAAGCATATCCTGAAATAAATCCAAATCTTAAATATAAAGATTCAAAATAAAATAAATGCTGAGCTGAGCATGGCCACCACTAAGTTCCTGCCGACTCGATCCATTTACTGAGTGTCACCTGCAAAATGTTAGCCCACGAGGGGTGAGTCAAACAGACTCAGTGTGTAACAACCAACACAAACTCCCAAACACTTAGGCATATCAGATCATACATAACAAATATAGGCAATGATGCAATCCCAACCCCACCTAAATATCCATCCTCTACATATCACCCGTACCTACCATCACACCGTGGGGATTACTAAATCGACCCTCCATCCGCTACACACCATCGAAGGCAGTTGCTGCAGTCAACTGCACATCGCCCTTATAATTGTGGCATAGCCACCAGATAATGTGACAAAGTCACCAGATAGTAATACGTGACATTAGTCACCACATTCAGATTATGTGACATGAGTCACCAGATATTGTGGTAAAAACCACCAGATCACTTCCCCTTTTCAATATCACCCATATGCCCCATGCGTCATTCAAACCATGTAGAAATAATATAATATACCTTATTTCATATTCGTAACAAATTCACATATGTGTCATATTCAATGTTCATAACACTATTAACAGAGCTTTAGAGGATAACGTACCTGGATACACTGTACCATTGAATGGTAGCTTAAGCCACATCTTTCATATTTTCATTAACACATGTTTTAAATTAATACCATAAATCTTATTAGGAATAAATGTAGGGCTACACACCTAGTTTACTAACGTGTTCACTGAATCTCGAAAGTCTACCGAACAGATTGTACTCCTCCCTAAAAATCAATGTCAGAATTGGCTAGACACTAACACTTAATATGGCCTTGGCCGAATATTAACACTTCCTTACCTTGTGGATCTAAATCTCGAAAATCGTCACTTGGCTATGGAGATGTCGAAATCCTATATAGTACATTTAGATCCAATTCTAACATTTAAACACAATAAATGGCCTTCGTCCTAAAACCTCACTTGCTTACCTTAGACCTTGAAATCCCGAATGATCTCCTCCTTGTAGTTGACAATAACCAAATCCCGAAACCTCCTTCATAGTTTCGGCCAAAGATCAGTAAAAGAGATTAGAGCCCTAATTTTGACTAACCAAAAGAAAAGAAAGAAGAAAAACAACAGTTGATCCTTACCCCTTACTACAGAAATCGACTGCACCCTTGCTTGAATCCACAGAGATATTCGGCTATGTAGGCTAGATGTTGATAAATTGGTTTCGGCTTTTGGAAAATTGTGAAAAGAAGAAGAGAAAGGTTGAGCGATTCGGTAATGGTGATAAATGAAGATTCGGCTAGCACAAGGGATATTTTGGCTTTTAGTGCTATGATCAAATCGGCTATATGGAAGAGTGATCAACTTGAAGAAGAAAAAGATGAAGAAATCGGCTAGGCTTACTTGTGTTTTTGGCTTTGACAAACTAAAAGGAGAAGAGAAGATTCACTTTCAGTTTTCAATAGAGAAAGAATTTTGGCAGAGGCATAATTGAAAAGAAAAGAAAAGCAAATGGCCATACCCCTCCCTTTTGCCGAAAATACCACACCTAGACCCCTCCATTCGGCCAACTCTCTTTCCCCCTATCTAATCCCTTCTTTTTCTCCTAAAACTTCTCTTAATCACTCATTCAAAATAATCAAAATAAATCAACATTTATCTTCCTACCTTTGTCGAATTTTAAAAAGAAATTGACCACATCTAAAGCTCATCCCCTTAGTGTCCCATTGCCGTCCACCTTTGTTTCTCCTTGCTGCAAAATAACACTCCCCTTTTGCTTCCCTTGCTGCTCGAACCTGAGCCCTTCTCCACTGCTTGAGACATCACTTACCAAGGCCCTAAGTGGCGCCTCCTTGCCACTTTAACAAGCCCACTTTTATGCCCAATTTCCCCTACAAATTCTCTTAAGGCCTTATTTGCCTAGCTCCCCCTTTAAGACTTAAAATCTAATATTTTATAAGGCACTTACCTACACTCTAAAGTTCTCAAAATCCACAAGACACATTCAAAATACACACAGGCATACTTCTACATATATTTAAGCAAAAATGCACAACCCCTAAATCCTGGATATTACAGTTCTACCCCCTTAAAATAATTTTGACCTCGAAATTACCTAGCTAAAATAAGTGAGGGTATTGCTGTCGCATTGCTTCTTCTAGCTCCCACGAAGCTTCTTCCGATCCATGATTACGCCACAACACTTTGACTAGAGGAAAGGATTTCCTCCGTAGTACCTTTACATCCCGTTCCAAAATCTGAATCGGCTCCTCCTCGTAGGACAAATCTGGTCTCAGCTCCACCTCCTCAACTGGCACTATGCGAGATGGATCCGACCGGTAACGACGTAGCATAGAAACATGAAATACATCGTGCATCTGCCTCAACTCTGGAGGCAACTCCAACTGGTATGCCACTGGTCCAACTCACTTCAATACCCGATAAGGTCCTATAAACCTGGGACTTAACTTCCCTTTGCGACCAAATCTCATTACCTTTTCTAAGGCGAAACTTTAAGAAACACCTGATCTCCCACAGCAAATTCTATTTCCTTTCGCTTAAGATCCGCATACGACTTCTGCTTGTCAGATGCCTCCTTTAACCGTGCCCGAATTACCTCAACCTTCTCCTCGGGTTCTGCCACAATCTCTGGACCCAAAACTCGATGTTTTCCCAATTCTGTCCAACACGTAGGAGTGCGACACCTCCGTCCATACAACGCTTCATACGGTGCCATCTGAATGCTGGCTTGATAGCTGTTATTATATGAAAATTCTGCTAAAGGCAAATATTCTTCCCAACTTCCTCTGAAGTCTATCACATAGCCCCTCAACATATCCTCTAACACTTGGATCACTCACTCAGATTCGCCGTCCGACTGTGGATGGAATGCCGTACTGAATTCTAATCTAGTGCCTAAAGCCTGATGTAGTGCTTTCCAAAATCGAGACGTAAACCTTGGATCCCTATCTGAAATAATCGACACCGATACTCCATGCAATCTCACAATTTCAGCCACATACAACTTCGTTAACTTCTGCAAAGAATAGTCAACCCGCACTAGTATGAAATGCGCAGACTTTGTCAATCGATCCACTATCACCCATACCGAGTCCTTCTTAGTAGGCATAAGAGGAAGCCCATTAACAAAGTCCATGGTGATTCTCTCCCATTTCCATTGCGAAATCTTTATCGGCTGAAGCAATCCTGACGGAACTTGGTGTTCAGCCTTGACTTGCTGACACGTTAAGCACTTCCCTACAAATTTTGTAACTTCCCTCTTGAGACCCGGCCACCAAAACTGTTCCCTTAAATCTCTATACAACTTACTGCCTCCAGGATGCATAGCATAAGGGCTACTATGCGATTCCTGAAGAATCCTCTGCCTTAACTCCTCATTCTTCAGCATACAGACTTTACCCTTGAAACACAATACTCCATCGCTATTAACGCCATAATCCTCCAACTCCCCACTCTGTACTTGCCGCAACTTAGCACCTAGATCATCATCTGCCAACTGTCCTTCTTTCACCTCCTTCAACCATGTCGGCTTGACTTGCAACTCTGCCAGCACACTTCTATCATCATACAAGCTAAGATGTGCAAACATCGCTCTCAGATACGACACTACTTTTTGACTTAGGGCATCTGCCACTACATTCACCTTGCCCGGGTGATACTCTATGGAACAATCGTTGAAACACCCCAAACCCGCCCCACAAGCCTGACCAGATCTGGCATGCTTCTAAGGAAAAACCTTTCGAATTCTATTTGGGCTTTGCCAAAAACTTATGTGATTTTGAAAAAGTTGATTTGGGTTGGGTTCGAAATTAATTTCCGTATTGATTAGGTGTCAAAACACTTGATATTTATACTTAAGAAAATTTGACTTTTAACTTTAATTCGATAATAGTCGTATCATACTAAGTAATTTGAAAGCATGCATAAACAATTCAATTCTTTGGCCTTATTGCATCAAATATAAACCCGAAATAATTCAAAGCTTAAAAAAAAAAAAAAACAGTCTCTGAGCTTTGCATGGCCACCACTGAGCTCCTGCCAACCCGGTCCATTACTGATCATCACCTGAAAAATATTCCCATAACGGGGTGAGTCTAACAGACTCAATGTGTACAATCAACACTAAGTCTCAATAGATATGGCATATCAAATCATACATATTCACCTAGCATTTAAATAAAACGATGCAATCCCGAACCCAAACCTAAATAGCCATCCGCTACACATCACCCGCACCAACCTGCACATCGTGGGGACTACTAAGTCAACCCTCCATCCGCTACACACCATCGAAGGCAGTCGCTGCAGTCGACGTGCTCATCGCCCTTATAATTTTGTGGCATAGCCACCAGATATATATTCGTGACATAAGTCACCACATTCATATATTGTGACATAAGTCACCACATTCGGATATTGTGACATAAGTCACCACTTTTAGATATTGTGACATAAGTCACCACATTCTTATATTAGGGTATAAAACCACCAATTCACTTCCTTTTTACATATCACCCATATGCCCCATGTCATGCAAAACATGCAAAAATTATGCCTTATGCTTTATTCACATTCTTATAGTTGCACTTATGTGCCATAATAGATCGTATTATATTCCTAGTAGGAGTAGGAAAAATGTACCTGAGTACTTTGTACCATCATATGGTAACTTAGCCACATTCACATTATTATAACATATATATTAAATATTGCCTTACATCTATTAAGAGATAGTGTGGAGTACACACCTGATTTACTTAGCAATTCACTGAAATCCTGAAAACTCGATCTATCTCTTTAGATCTTTAATTCCTATATTCGGCCAACCCTAACATGTTAGTAAAAAGCCATTCGACTATAAAACCAAATTCTAATAGGATTATTCTAATCAAATTCTTACCTTGGTGCCGATTTCACTACTAATCAAATCCCGAAACGTCGAAATCCTTCTACCTTGTATTCGGCTAACATTAGATCACTTAAAGGGTTAGTTTTCGGCTTTTGAATAATGATGAAATAGATCTAAATCATTATTTATAGCCTTGGCCGAATGTACCTATGTGCTTACCTTTTGATTTGAAATCCCGAAAACTTGTCACTGGTCTTGAGGAGATGTCGAAATACCTATATGTATTGGTTAGATTTAATTCTAACTTTAAGTCACATAAAAGTGGCCTATGGCCGAATACATGCCTTACCTTAAGTCTTAGAAATCCCGAAATTTTGATGTGTTTCTCTTTGTAGTCGACAACTACTAAATCCCGGAAGATCTTTCCAAAAGAGTTTGACCTCATCTTAAATTCTTCCCATAGACTCCTTTTTGTCGTCCACTATAGGATTTCGGGAAAGCTCCTTGTTTTTGAGAGGAGGGTATTCGCTAGAAAGATAAAAGCTTCCATTTAGCTTCCCATGCGACTTCAAAAGAACCTTGGCTCATTTACCCACTCTACCTTAGGTGGCATCATTTCCCATAGAGGCCTTAAAATAAAAGGCGCCTCCCTTGGCCATTTTTCCAAGCCCGCTTTTTCCAAGCACGCTGTGTGTCACATTTCCTCTAATATTTCTTTTAAGGCCTATCGGGCTTAACTCCCTCTTTAGACTTAGAATTAAATAAATTTCTAAGGCGCTTGTCTACGCACTAAGGTTCACAAAATTCATAATGCACATCCACAACACACATAAGCATGCTATTTCATTTAATTAAGCAATTAATGCATAGGCCATAATCTGGGATATTACAATCGTAGTCCTTCAATAACTCCACCCACCTTCGCTGTCTCCGGTTCAGCTCTTTCTGAGTCAGCAGATACTTAAGGCTCTTGTGGTCTGTGTAAATCACTGACTTTTCCCCATAAAGATAGTGCCTCCATACCTTAAGAGCAAAGACCACTGCCGCCAATTCCAAATCATACGTCGGGTAATTAACTTCATGTGGCCTTAATTGCCGAGATGCACAAGCGACTACCTTCTCGTCTTACATCAATACGCATCCCAATCCTATATAAGAAGCATCACAGTACACCATGAAATCCTTCCCTACCTCCGATTGAATCAAAACCGGAGCTTCAGCAAAACCCTCTTAAGCTTCTCAAAGCTCTCCTGTTGCTTATCTGTCCACACGAAAGGTACTTCCTTTCTCAACAACTTCGTCAGAGGTGCAGCTATTGATGAGAACCCTTCTACAAACCTCCTGTAGTAGCCTGCTAATCCTAAGAATCTACGAACCTCAGCCACAGACTTAAGTGGTTTCCAATCTAGCACTGCCTCAATCTTCTTAGGATCTACCCTTATCCCATCTGCAGACACCACATGACCTAAGAATGCAACTTCCTTAAGCCAAAATTCACACTTGCTGAATTTGGCATAAAGCTTCTTCTCCCTTAACACTTGTAACACTACCCGAAGATGCTCATCATGTTCTTCTTCAGACTTGGAATACACTAGGATGTCGTCTATGAACAAAATGACGAACCGATCCAAGTAAGGTTGAAAAACCCAGATCATCATATCCATGAACGCAGCTGGGGCATTCGTCAATCCGAACGGCATTACTAAGAACTCATAATGCCCGTATCTTGTCTGGAAAGCTGTCTTGTGGATATCTGCTTCCTTCACCTTAAGCTGATGATATCCAGATCGTAAATCTATCTTTGAAAACACTGTGGCCCCGTTAAGCTGATCGAACAAGTCATCTATTCTTGACAACGGGTACTTGCTCTTGATGGTCAGCTTATTCAACTGACGATAATCTATGCACATGCACATAGTTTTGTCCTTCTTCTTCACAAACAAGACCGGTGCTCCCCATGGAGACACACTGGGTTGGATAAACCCACAATCAAGCAACTCTTGGATCTGAGCCTTGAGCTCAACCAACTCCTTTGGTGCCATTCTATACGGAACAATTGACACAGGAGCTGTACCAGGTAGCAAGTCAATTCCGAACTCCACCTCCCTGTCTGGGGGTATTCCAGTTAACTCCTCCGGAAAGACATCCACAAATTCCCTTATCGTTCTAACTCTATTAACTCCTCTTCTTTGCATCCAACGACTAACGAAGGTCAAAATGCCTTGCACCCTTTCTCAACCATCTTACCAAATTTTAATACGGAGACCACGTTAGACAAATAGTTTCTTCTTTCTCCTATCATGATTATCTCCTCATCTTCCTATCCTTAACTTCATTTGCTTAGTCACAAATCCAATATAGCCCGATGTTCCACTAGCCACCCATGCCAAGAATGAGATCAAATTCTCGAAAGGTAGTTCCATCAAGTCAAGGAAATACCACTCCCTCAAGCTCTAGAGGTACACTCAAATATCTTATTCACCACTACGGTTTGACCTAATGGGCTTACTACAGTCATCTCCCTATTAGACAGTTCAGATGCTATACTTAGCGTTTCAACTACTCTACATGCAACATATGAGTGGGTCGAGCCAACATCAATTAAAGCAAAGTAAGGCTTGTCGCTTATAAAGAACGTCATCAAGTTATCCGTCAGGTCTCTCCGTCCTCCCTCCGAATCGCATACACCGACTTATTATCTTGCTCAGATACCAACACCTCTCGCCTGTTCCCCATCCTCTTCTAAAACCATTACCTCTGCCTATCAGACCACGACCCCACGGTGGCTGCTGTCCACCTCTTCTAGCCTGATTAAAACCCTGACCTATTGGTCGGCTCCCATCTGTTTTCATAGGACAGTCCCTAGTTATGTGATCCTTAGACCTGCACTTAAAATATCCCCCTGTCCTCTTCCAACACTCTCCTAGGTGCATCTTTTCACACTGAGCACAAGTACGGTACTGTCCTCCCGTCATAACCTGCTGACCTCGAGGCCCATCAACTCTAGGCCTCTTTTGAACATTCTCGGATGACCCTGATGATCCAAAACCTCTCTTTTGCCTATTTCGATCCGTATTCTGTCTCACAGAGTCCTTAATCCCTTCGGCTACCTTTGCCTTCTCTACCAACACAGCGAACTCTTGCTCCTGCTGTGGAGCTATCAACAACCTCAGATTATCCCTTAGTCCGTCCTCAAACCGGACACATCGTTCATGCTCCGTAGCCACTATCCCTCGAACATACCGACTCAACCTTAAGAATTCTGCCTTGTATTTCGCTACGAACTTATTCCCTTGAACCAAATTTCTTAAATGCTTTCTTCAAGATCAATATAGCTAGTCCCAACATACTTCTTCTGATATGCCGCCTTAAAATACTCCCAAGTGAGATCCTCAACTGTAGCACCATCCCGAACTGTGAGCCACCATTGATATGACTCATCGCGAAGTAGCAACACCATTCCTTTCGCTCCTCAAGAGTCGATCCAAATCATCCATAATTTGCTCACGTCGCCTCCGACCAATACTCAACAGATTTGGCGCACCGGATACACCACGGAATACCTCAGCTTCGTTGGCTCAGAGTCACTCGGGTACAGATTTTTGAGCTCCCATACCTCCACCTGCTCCAGCCACCATTTCAAGAACCTGCAGCATCGCTTGCGATACTACATCATCCCCCGTCTGATCCTGATGCTCAACCTTAACAGCTGGTGGTGGGGGTGGTGGTACCTCATTTTCGGACCCTTGACCAGACCTAACGGGTTTCGATATGGTCATCCTGCCTCTACTATGCCCTCGCACATTACGACCACGTCCCCAAGAACTCATGTCTACGATCGTGATTTAATCTATTTTAGAAAGTTTTATGCATTAGTCTTTGTTCCACTGATTACCCACGAAGAAATTTTATACAAAGAAGTTTAGTAGTAGTTCTTTCGATCATTTCAAAGTCTTCGTTTCAAGTCTTCTACCCTAATTCAGAGAAACACATTTATTCAATAGTATCTACTACACACATTCACCACTCGAACATTTTCGTCCATTCCAATCCCAGGGGTATTTTCATAATTTGTCTTATAGGGGTATTTTGGTAATTTTTCCAAATTAAGGTATCTTGATATTTTGCAAAATAGGGATTTTTGGTATTTTTGTAAAGTAAGAAAATCTTAGTAAAAATCGAGGGTAGTATGGTAGTTTTATAAACCAAGGGTATTTTAGTAATTTTACAAACCAGGGGTATTTGGGTAATTTGTAAATCGGGAATATTTCAAAAAATTTTTTCAAAATAGTTTTTACAAATCAAAGGGGTAACTTGATGATTTTAAAAACTAAGGTTTTTATAAAATAGTATGGCTAGTCCCTTTCGTGTTTTAATTATTGAATTTAGCAGTGAATAAGTCCCTTGGTTAGGGTGAATCAGTCACTCACGCACTGTAGGATTCGAGCGAGAGAAGGTGAGTCACTAGGACTACTTAAATACCAAGCTCTCCCTAATCCAATCCTAGACATGCACAATGGTTGCCACACCCTAACTCTAAGTGACTTACTCACGTGTTTGTTTAATTAGGCTTTAAATTTTATGTAATTCTATATTGGGGTAAACTAATCCTAGGGTTCAATAACTTTTAATGTACTAATCTACGATCCCATAATACCCACATACACATCATACAATCAGTTAGGGTACTTACCTAGAGGACTTCGATTCGGAGACTTAGGTGCCATGCCAGAAAACCTGCTTAATTTCAAAATTTTTCGCAAAAGCTTAATTGGGCTCAATTTTGAAAATGTTGTGGGATTTTAACCCAAGCCATAGAGTTTAAAACCTGGCTCTGATACCAAACTGAAACACTCCAAACCCGGCCCACGAGCCTCGACCGAATCTGGTATGTTCCTTGAGAAAAACATTTCAAAAACTTGTTTGTTACTTTGGAAAATTTGGGTGATGGGTGGTGTTGAAGAAAGATTTGTTTGTGTTGAGTTCAAATTGAAAACGGTGTTATTCTTGAAGTCTGATATCTATTAAATTGAAAATCATTTGTGTTTAGGTGTCAAACATACAAAATTTATTTTCAAGAAAAGTTGTTAAACCTTGATTCAATAATAATCGTATCATAATAAAATCAAATAAAATGCATGCATAAAACAATTAATAGTAATGGCCTTATTATAACAAAGCATATCCCGAAATAAATCCAAATCTTAAATATAAAGATTCAAAATAAAATAAATGCTGAGTTGAGCATGGCTACCACTAAGTTCCTGCCGACCTGATCCATTTACTGAGTGTCACCTGCAAAATGTTAGCCCACGAGGGGTGAGTCAAACAGACTCAGTGTGTAACAACCAACACAAACTCCCAAATGACTTAGGCATATCAGATCATACATAACAAATATAGGCAATGATGCAATCCCAACCCCACCTAAATATCCATCCTCTACACATCACCCAGACACTGCCATCACACCGTGGGATTACTAAATCGACCTCCATCCGCTACACACCATCGGGCGCGCTTTGTCAGAGTCAATCGCACATCACCCTATAATTGTGGCATAGCCACGGATAATGTGACAAAGTCACCAGATAGTAATACGTGACATTAGTCACCACATTTATATTATGTGACATGAGTCACCAGATATTGTGGTAAAAACCACCAGATCACTTCCCCTTTTCAATATCACCCATATGCCCCATATGTCATACAAACCATGTAGAAATCATGCAATATTCCTTATTTTATATTTGTAACAAATTCACATATGTGTCATAGTCAATGTTCATAACACTATTAACAAGCTTTAGAGGATAACGTACCTGGATACACTGTACCATTGAATGGTACCTTAAGCCACATCTTTCATATTTTCATTAACACATGTTTTAAATTAATACCATAAATCTTATTAGGAATTAATGTAGGGATACACGCCTGGTTTACTAACGTGTCCACTGAATCCCGAAAGTCTACCGAACAGATTGTACTCCTCCCTAAAAATCAATGTCAGAATCGACTAGGCACTAACACTTAATATGGCCTTGGCCGAATATTAACACTCCCTTGCCTTGTGGATCTGAATCCTGAAAATCGTCACTTGGCTATGGAGATGTCGAAATCCTATATAGTATATGTTAGATCCAATTCTAACATTTAAACACAATAAATGGCCTTCGGCCTAAAACCTCACTTGCTTACCTTAGACCTTGAAATCCCGAATGATCTCCTCCTTGTAGTTGACAATAACCAAATCCTGAAACCTCCTTCATAGTTTCGACCAAAGATTGGTAAAAGAGATTAGAGCCCTAATTTCAGCTAACCCAAAAGAAAAGAAAGAAGAAAAACAACAGTTGATCCTTACCCCTTACTACAGAAATCGACTGCACCCTTGCTTGAATCCACAGAGATATTCGGCTATGTAGGCTAGATGTTGATCAATTGGTTTCGACTTTTGGAAAATTGTGAAAAGAAGAAGAGAAAGGTTGAGCAATTTGGCAATGGTGATAAATGAAGATTCAGCTAGCACAAGGGATATTTCGGCTTTTAATGCTATGATCAAATTGGCTATATGGAAGAGTGATCAACTTGAAGAAGAAAAAGATGAAGAAATCGGCTAGGCTTACTTGTGTTTTCAGCTTTGACAAACTAAAAGGAGAAGAGAAGATTCACTTTTGATTTTCAACAGAGCAAGAATTTCGGCAGAGGCACAATTGAAAAGAAAAGAAAAGTAAATGGCCATACTCCTCCCTTTTGCCGAAAATACCACACCTAGACCCCTCCATTTGGCCAACTCTCTTTCCCCTATCTAATCCCTTCTTTTTCTGCTAAAAATTCTCTTTATCACTCATTCAAAATAATCAAAATAAACCAACATTTATCTTCCTACCTTAGCCGAATTTTAAAAAGAAATTGACCACATCTAAAGCTCATCCCCTTAGTGTCCAATTGTCGTCCACCTCTGTTTCTCCTTGCTGCAAAATAACACTCCCCTTTTCTTCCCTTGCTGGTCGAACCTGAGCCCTTCTCCACTGCTTGAGGCGTCACTTACCAAGGCCCTAAGTGGCGCCTCCTTTCCACTTTAACAAGCCCACTTTTATGTCCAATTTCCCCTACAAATTCTCTTAAGGCCTTATTTGCCTAGCTCCCCCTTTAAGATTTAAAATCTAATATTTTCTAAGGCACTTACCTACACTCTAAAGGTTCTCAAAATCCACAAGACACATTCAAAATACACACAGGCATGCTTCCACATATATTTAAGCAAAAATGCACAACCCCTAAATCCCAAATATTACAGGTCCGATGCACTAATTGTCACCTGAAAGGTTAGTTTAAAGGGGGTGAGTCACGAGACTCAGTGTGCAACCCTCATGCACCACTAGATTTGGGCCTCATTAAACATAATAATAAATTCATTTACATGGAAACATATAATATGCAAAGCCCAACCCATTTGCCTAGGTTTCCATCCGCTACACGCCCCCGTACCAACCAACACACCATTGGGGATTTCTACAATCAACCCACACCGCTACTCTCCAATGTGGCAGTCATGCTGCTCATCAACATATATTGGCCGAAGCCCTTATAACATATAATGGCCAAAGCCCGAATAACAGTTCACAGTATTAGCCATTATAGTAATTCACGGTAAAATCGTTACTCATATACATGTACATATAACTTTCTCCTTTCATCACCCACCCCATGCAACATGCACAATAATTTAAAACATGTACAACAATTTACTCGTAACATATAGTCATATTATTTACTAACCTGAGGGTCCATCGTTTAAATCTGAGATTTCGGCTTTTAATATAACATATAAATCTTGTGAACACATATACATATATTTATACATTTATTATTAATCAGATCTAGACGGTGGGGAAGTGTTACACACCTGATTACCGACAAAAATGAGGCTTTCTATATCGACGCTATCCTTAGTCGACACAACTGCTATCCGCCTAAGGTGTTGTTCAGAAGCCGATCCACAACCAATTGGCCAATCTCGAGCAGCGAATCTTCGCTGCGTTTCTTAAACTTAAGGATTCTTTCTTTTGTCTGATCCATATTTAATTCCATCAAATCCTTATCAGAGCAACTATAACAATATTTAATCGTTAATCCTCCTTTTAGAGTTAAGATCATATATATATATATATATATTGAATGAATCTAATAAAAATCTAGGGATAATCTTCTTACCTTAAAATCCCGAAATTGGAGTCTTATGATTTTTGACTTTTAGATCTAGTCGACTAAGCCTCCTTCAAATCCCGAATTTCCGCCCATCATAAAACCATTAACTATTAGCTTTCAGCTTTTGCCTTTCTAAAATAGATTATGAGAACTAATCAAAATTCGACTCTTACCTTAGCTTAGGAGATTCGGCTAGCACTAGGAAGAGGATTTGGTAATGCCGATGGAAGATTTAAATGTCGAAAGTGTAGAACAATTTCTCAAATAGGATGAATAAAAGAAAAAAGCGATGGATGTTTCAGCTTTTTAGAGAAATCAGCACAAGGGAAAAGAAAGTGGGGAAAAGTTTCGGCTTTTAAAGAAATTAGAGAAAGAAATTTGGAGAAAAGAAGCTAGGGAATTTCGGCACAAAAGGGAGAGGATTTAATGTCAGAAACAAGGAGCTCGCCCCCTCTATTTATAGGAAATTTAGCAACCCTTTGCCATGTAGTAGCTGGTTTCTTTACTCCTCTCAGTGATGGATTCTTGGCCATCACTCTCTTTGTAGATAAATTCCTAACTTTTCTCCTTTATCTTAATCTACTAGCTCATCTAAAAGAGACTTAATTATCTCTAACTCCTCCCTCCTTTATCAGCATATTATCCACATATTTTAATCATTAAAATCCCAAAATCTTAGCCTTTATCTGCTTATTATCCACATAAAATAAATTCTATAACATCCTAAAAATTTGAGTATCAATATGTTGCTAGAGGTTAGCTTGGGTTTACTTAGAATTTGAATAAAAATTAGTAAAGAGTACTTTAGTGTAAAGAAATCAAGTGACCTTGAAACTTAAGTTAATTAAGTACTAAAAGATGGCATAAGATGAGTAATTGGCAAAGTGGTGATGGCGCCATAAGTTGGACTTGAGGGGAGAGGTTCGAATCTCCTAGCATGCAATTTGGGAGTTTTTATTTTTTGCTTTATCCTAGCATGTGTCAGCTATGGATAAGATTAGGATGAGTTGGATTAATTATTTTTTGGTAAGAAGACTAAGGGTTATGGAAAGCTTGAGTTAGGGGATAGAATGGCTTGAATTGGGGGATAATGTTTCTTAAACTTAAGGAAAAAGGAGGACGATATGGATTGAGACTAGGATGATGTTTGGAAACTTTTTCATGGCCTTTTGACTATGTATGTGGACAGCATAGGGGCTAGGGAGGGATGGCCGATTTTGTTGATTGGCTTGGTAGGCTTGTGTGTTGGAGAAACACATTCTTTTTGGTCATTTTTGGCTTTGGCAAAACATATTTTCTCTCCATCTATTTTCTCTCTAGTCGAATTTGTCAACAACCTTGAGGAAACAATTGCATCTTTCTTTTTGACCATTTGGTCATTTCTTTGCTAATCATTTTAGTTTTTATTTTCCTAGTGCCAAAACTATCAACACAAAAAATAAAGAAGGCCATTCTTTTCTCATTTTCCTCCCCAAATGCCGAATGCACAATTCTTTTAAACTCAATTCTTTTCCTTCTCTTTTCTTTCTTTTTCTTTCTCTTTCTCTCTTTTCTTTCTTTTTCTCTCTTGAAAATCGAATCATCATCATCTCCATCTTCCATTCTTTTACTTCTTTCTCAACTAAAGTTTCTTCAATATTTTCTCTCATGGCCGAATGCTAATTTGCTCTTGTGTCGAATCATTTTCATTTTCTTGTTTAGTCATAACCGAATCTTCCATTAGATATAAGTATTATTCTCACTCAATTCTTTTCAACCGTGGGCAATAGAGTGATTTTGGAGGGCAGAAACTCAAAGTGTTCTTAAGTATCGTGGATCATTGGAATCGATCTTAAGAGTTAAGGTAAGGAGTTTATTCAAGGATTTTCATATTATTCGTCATATTGGTATAGTTGGTTATTTAATCGATTTCGTTATAGGGACGTAATCGCTTGATTGCTACCTCGTGGAACGAGGATAATTGAGGTAATCCAATCTCATTTTTTTAAAATTGTTAGTCCTATTTCGATAGTTATTAGTTTGACTAATGATTTTATGTCATTAAAGACATTCAAGATAGAGCGTAAAAGGGTAGTGAATGGTCTTGAAAAGAGGGTGGTTCCGCTAATCCCCTAAGTATAAACGAATGGCTATTTCGGGAATCTGAGATTTTCCACTGGGTTGCGAACCTTCATCCGAGGAGAACCAGTTGTTTGAAGTCATTCGTACTACCGAACATTTGTTCGTTCGTGGATTCTCATCAGGTAATGAATCAACAATCGGGGAGAAACCAAAAATAGAAGTGGTTCGAAGTCATAAGGGTAAAGATTTAGATCATTTATCAATAGTGTAGTTTTATTTAAAAATAGTGTTCTAATTTATCGTGTTACGTTTAGGTATTGACGAGCCGGAAAGTCTAGTTCTCACAATAACCAGGTGTGTAACTTCACACTTATCTCGGGTTAGATGTTATACCGTAAGAATGGGGAAAATCGTAAAATTGACAAAATTTGAAAAATGCGTAATAATTAGTATTTATGTGAAAATACATAAAAACTGTTAAAGTTGTGAAATTTACGAAAACGTCCTCAATGAGTATTTGATAAATTGTAAAAAAAAATATGCTATATCGTTAAATAGGCTGAAAAATCTGCTAGATCGTTAAATTGGCCGAAAAATCTGCTAGATCGTTAAATGGGCTAAAAAATCTGCTAAATCGTTAAATAGGCCGAAAAATCTGCTAGATCGTTAAATGGGCCAAAGTATTAGATTACTAAATGGGCTAAATGTTATTTTGTATTATGGGCCTTAATAAAAACTTAAAATATTGATTCACATGTAAATTGGGCCTTTTGCTAAAATTATCATATGTATATAGACTGTTATGCATACATGTTTGCATGAGTTGGGATTTATGATGAAGAGAAGAAAGGCATGTTGCCAAAAATCTAGTTTGGTGGCTCTGCCATAAATATTTTAATGGCTTATTGCCGCTAGTTCGGTGGCTCTGCCACAAATATTTTAATGGCTTATTGCCTCTAGTTCGGTGGCTCTGCCACAAATATTTTAATGGCTTAATGCCTCTAGTTCGGTGGCTCTGCCACAAATATTTTAATGGCTTAATGCCTCTAGTTCGGTGACTTTGTCACAATCTAGTTCGTTGGTTTACCACAACCAAATATAAAAATGGCTTAATGCCTACGATAGGTGTGTTGGCGGGGTGGGTTGACTTGATTCCCACAGGTGTGATGGTTGGTACAGGTGGTGTGTAGCGGATGGATATTAGGTTGGTTGGGAAATTTCATTTTGCATACATTTCATCATTTCATTTATTATATTGCTAAATCTATTTATGGGCTCAAGCCCAAAATAATGACTTGATGATCTGGCCCAGTGGATATAGTAAGTGAGTTATACACTGAGTTCTGAGTAACCCACTCCCTTAAATTTTCCATCTCAGGTAATGGAAATTGACGTGGACTTGGGCCGAGAATGACTTAGTGGAGGCCATACTGCAAACATGGGTTTTATAAACTTTGAACTTTTATTAAGTACTTTCTTTAAATTACTATTTTGGATATGATGTAATAAGGCCTCTATTAATATTTATGGAATTTTATGTGTGGATGGATTTAAATTTTATTTTGATGGGTTTATGCTAATCCTATAATGATTTTTTTTTTAAAAAATACTTTGAAACATATGAGATTCTTTAACTTATCTTATCTTCAAATTCTTTTGAACTCTTTTTAAAAAAAAACTACTTAAAGGATTTTGATATTTAAATACTAAATGATAAGACTTCAACTAATGTTTCTTAAAATTAACGAATTTAAATCATTTCTTTTGGTTTTTATTAAACTTTATTTTCAAAAGGTTTTGTAGTACCGATTCACTTAAATCATTAGAAAGATTAAAAGAATGTTTGATCTATGTGACAAACCAAATCTCGTCTTAATGCATAGACCTGATTTGGGGTGTTACATTTAATGGTATCAGAGCTAGTTTCAAAACTCGGCTGTGGTTGGGTTCAACAAATAACCTTTGTATGAAATTATTTCAATTATGTTTTAAAGATTAGTATGGCACCACAAGCATCCGACACCAAGTCAAGTAAGTATTTATGATTATTATGATGATATGATCATAGGAACACTCTAGAACTTCTAGTTTTAGATGTTGAAAATCGTAGAGATTAAGACTATAGGATGTGTTTGTGAAAAATAACTTTATCTCTCAAATCTCATAAAACATCGTTAATAAACATCGAAATAGTATTCGATTCATAAAACTTGTAATCGATTAAATCAATTAGACATTATGAGCTCTAGAGGACGTGGTCGTGGGCGCGTAGACGTGGCCGTGATAGAGGACGAGGTGCTGCGTCTGAAGCACCAAATCATATGCCAGAAATGGATGCACCTGCGTCACTTGAAAGTGAGACGAGAACACATAATCATATGGAAGAAGATAATGCTTTGACGCGAGCAATGCTGCGAGTCCTTGAAAGGGTCGCTGGAACTAGAGTTGGGCCAACAGCTTGTGGGTCGATATCGGAACGATTCAAGTCTAATGATGCAGAAGTTTTTAGAGGAGTTTCCGGTGTAGCTCCGAATGTGGCAAAATATTGGCTCAAAGTTGTGGAGCGGATTATGGATGATACGGAATGCACTGTCGAGCAAAAACTGAAAGGAGCCGTGTCCTTGCTAAGAGACGAGGCGTATCAATGGTGGCTTACTATTCGAGAAGGCACCGAGGCTGTATTGATTACTTGGGAATTCTTCAAAGCTGCCTTTCAAGGGAAATATGTAGGAACAAGTTATGTGGACGCCCGAAGGAAGGAATTTTCGAATCTAATTCAAGGAGATAAGACAGTGGCAGCGTATGAGGCTGAGTTTTTACGCTTGAGTCTCTATGCTCGGACAATAGTGTCAACGGATCATGAGCATTGTGTACGCTTTGAGGATGGGTTGAATGATGAGTTGTGGGTTCAGATAGCCCCACAACAAGTTAGAACTTTTGCCACGCTTGTGGAAAAAGCCAAGATAGTCAAAAACTCAGAACGTCAGAATCGGGAAAGATTTAGAGGCAAGAGGGATATAAAGCATTCGGGTTCTTCAAAAAGGTTTCTGAAGAGGCCTCAGAATGATGAACCAGCTCAAGGTAGAGCACCTATGGCTAGTAATCAGAGTCGAGATTGTACTGAATGTGGGAAACGGCATTTCGGAGAGTGCTGGAGGAAAACGGGTGCTTGTTATAAATGTGGTTCAATGGATCATCAATATAGAAATTGCCCTCGACGTATGGATACGACTTAGGAAGTTCGTATTACAGATGCACAGTCGACAAGAGGAACTTAGCAGCCACCGAGAGGTCGTGGACCAGGTCGTGGTGGTAATGGGGCTAGACGTGGTCAAGGTGCAATGGGTCGAGGCAATGGTTCTAGAGGTAACACAGATGTAAGACAACCAGGATTGGTCTATGCAGTTAGACACCGTGAGGATGGCAATGCACCTGATGTAATAACTGGTACGTTCTTCATCTTTGATGTACCTGTTATTGCCTTGATAGATATTGGTTCTACCCACTCGTATGTTGTTAGTGCCATATCTGGAAACTTGAATCTAGAATCTAAAATTACCAATAGTGAAATGACGGTAATTAGTCCTTTAAGACAGTCAGTAATTGTAAATAAATTGTTTAGAGATGTGCCCTTAGAAATTCAAGAAGAAATATTTTTAGCGAATTTGATGGAATTGCCTTTCGACGAGTTCGATCTCATTCTGGGCATGGATTAGTTAGCTAAGCACCGGGCGCATTTGGATTGTGCTGAAAAGCGGATGTCAATAAGAACTTCGAGTGATAAAGAAGTAATAATGATAGGTGAACGAAAGAATTACTTGGCAAATGTGGTATCTGCGTTAAAGGCAAAAAAGTTGGTGCGGAAAGGGTATGGAGCATTCTTAGCCTTTATTTGTGCTTTGGATGCCAAAGAGTTATCTGTGGATGATGTGAGGACGGTGAAGGAATTTCCAGATGTATTTCCCGATGAACTTCCTGGTATACCTCCAAATCGGGAAGTAGAATTTGGTATTGAGCTTTTGCGGAATGCAGACTCCGGTGTCCATTGCTCCTTATAGAATGGCACCGAAGGAGTTAGCGAGCTTAAAGCTCAAATTCAAGAATTGTTGGATCGAGATTTATTCGACCGAGTGTGTCTCCGTGGGGAGCACCAGTTTTGTTCATTAAGAAGAAGGATGGATCGATGCGTATGTGCATTGATTACAGGCAATTGAATAAATTGACGATCAAGAATAGGTATCCTTTGTCGAGAATTGATGACCTGTTTGATCAATTGAAAGGAGCTTCAGTTTTCTCCAAAATTGATTTGAGATCGGGTTATCACCAACTTAAGGCGAAAGAAGCAGATATTTATAAGACGACGTTCCGAACTCGTTATGGACATTATGAGTTTTTGGTGATGCCGTTTGGGTTAACCAATGCACCAGCAGCATTTATGGACATGATGAACTGAGTCTTTCAACCATATTTAGACTGGTTTGTGGTAGTGTTCATAGATGACATTTTGGTTTATTCAAGAAATGATGGGGAGCATGACACGCATTTGCGTATAGTATTGCAGTTACTTCGTGATAAGCAACTTTATGCCAAATTCAGTAAATGTGAATTCTGGCTAAAGGAAGTGACTTTCTTGGGTCATGTGGTATCAGCTAAAGGAATAAGGGTGGATCCTCGGAAGATTGAGGCTGTACTGGATTGGAAACCACCAAAGTCGGTAGCTAAAATTTGGAGTTTCTTAGGTTTGGCTGGTTATTATAGACGCTTCGTTGAGGGGTTTTTGTTGATTGCTGCACCCCTAACTAAACTATTGCGGAAGGGAGTACAGTATGTTTGGACTGAAAAACAACAAAAGAGTTTCGAGAAATTGAAGAAGATTCTGACGGAAGCACCAGTTTTGATTCAGCCAGAGGCTGGAAAAGAATTTACTGTTTATTGTGATGCGTCTCACACGGGTTTGGGTTGTGTGCTGATGCAAAATGGAAAGGTGGTGGCTTATGCTTCTCGACAGTTGAGACCACACGAAGTAAACTACCCTACTCATGATTTGGAGTTAGCTGCAGTGGTATTTGCTTTAAAGATTTGGAGGCACTATCTTTACGGTGAGAAGTCTATCATCTACACGGATCACAAGAGTCTTAAGTATCTTCTTACTCAGAAGGAGTTAAATTTGAGACAAAGAAGATGGGTGGAATTATTAAAGGATTATGATTTCTCAATCGAGTATCATCCTGGAAAAGCTAATGCGGTAGCTGATGCATTAAGCCGTAAGGTGGTATCTGATTTGAGAGCAATGTTTGCTCGTTTGAGTTTGTTTGAGGATGGTAGTCTGTTAGCAGAACTTCAGGTGAAGCCTCTGTGGTTAGAACAAATTCAAGAAAAGCAGATATCAGATAAAAAGTTGGGACCCTTATTTCAACAAGTTGGAAAGAGTGAAATAGAGGACTCACGAATGGAGTGTTGTGTTTTCGTGGAAGGGTTTGTATGCCTAAAGACTCAGATTTGAGGAAAATGATTCTGCGGGAGGCGCATAGTAGCCCTTATGCTATGCACCTCGGAGGAAATAAGATGTATCAAGATCTCCGTGAACAGTATTAGTGGCCAGGGTTGAAGCGTGAGATTTTTGAGTTTGTAGGAAAATGTTTGACTTGTCAACGAGTAAAGGCAGAGCATCAATTGCCGTCAGGTTAATTACAATCGGTAAAGATTCCTCTTTGGAAATTGGAGCGAATAAAAATGGATTTTGTTAGTAGGTTACCTTTAACACCTACTAAGAAAAACTCCGTATGGGTGGTAGTTGATCGATTAACACCTAAAATCGTAAGGTTGCATGAGGTACCAGTGCCTATTATATCAGACAGGGATCCTAGATTTACATCATAATTTTGGAAAGCTCTACATGAAGCCTTGGGAACAAAGTTAAATTTCAGTACGGCTTTTCATCCTCGCATGATGGTCACCGAAAGAGTAATTCAGATATTGGAAGTCATGTTAAGGGGATGTGTGATTGACTTCAGAGGTAGTTGGGAGGAATTTCTACCATTGGCAGAATTTGCGTATAACAATAGCTATCAGTCTAGTATTCAGATGGCACCTTACGAGGCATTGTATGGTCGTAGGTGCCGTACTCCTACTTGTTGGACTGAATTGGGCGAGCGACAGATGTTGGGTCCTAAATTAATATCTGAAACAGAGAAAAAGGTAAAAATTATTCGAGCACAGTTAAAGGAAGTTTCGGGTAGACAAAAGTCGTATGCAGACCGGAAGCGTAGGGATATCGAGTTTGCTGAGGGAGAGCAGGTCTTTCTGAAGGTCTCACCTTGGAAGAAAATTTTCAGATTTGGAAAGAAGGGCAAGTTGAGCCCTAGGTTCATTGGGCCATATCGTGTGATGAAGCGTGTTGGTCCAAAGGGCCTATCGATTGAATTACCTCCGAGTTGAGTCAAATTCATAATGTTTTTCATGTTTCCATGCTGAGGTGCTATAGATCGGATCCATCTCACATAGTACCGGTAGAGGAAGTGGAATTGAAATCAGACTTGTCTTTTGAGGAAGAACCAGTGGAAATTTTAGACCAAGATGTTAAAGTGCTAAGAAAGAAGACCGTGCCATTGGTCAAGGTTTTATGGTGTAATCACGGAGCGGAGGAAGCTACGTGGGAGCCTGAGGATGCAATTCGCAACAATATCCTCACCTCTTTAATCGTAAATTTCGAGGATGAATTTTTTTAAGGGGTAGAATTGTAACATCCTAAAAATTTGAGTATCAATATGTTGCTAGAGGTTAGCTTGGGTTTACTTAGAATTTGAATAAAAATTAGTAAAGAGTACTTTAGTGTAAAGAAATCAGTGACCTTGAAACTTAAGTTAATTAAGTACTAAAAGATGGCATAAGATGAGTAATTGGCAAAGTGGTGATGGCGCCATAAGTTAGACTTGAGGGAGAGGTTGAATCTCCTAGCATGCAATTTGGGAGTTTTATTTTTTCTTTATCCTAGCATGTGTCGGCTATGGATAAGATTAGGATGAGTTGGATTAATTATTTTTGGTAAGAAGACTAAGGGTTATGGAAAGCTTGAGTTAGGGGATAGAATGGCTTGAATTAGGGATAATGTTTCTTAAACTTAAGGAAAAGGAGGATGATATGGCTTGAGACTAGGATGATGTTTTGGCAACTCTTTCATGGCCTTTTGACTATGTATGTGGACTGCATAGGGGCTAGGGGATGGCTGGTTTTGTTGATTGGCTTGGTAGGCTTGTGTGTTGGAGAAACACATTCTTTTGGTCATTTTGGCTTTGGCAAAACATATTTCTCTCCATCTATTTCCTCTCTAGCAAATTTGTCAACAACCTTGAGGAAACAATTGCATCTTTCTTTTTGACCATTTGGTCATTTCTTTGCTAATCATTTTAGTGTTTTATTTTTCCTAGTGCTTGAAACTATCAACACACAAAAAGAAAGAAGGCCATTCTTTTCTCATTTTCCTCCACAAATGCCAATGCACAATTCTCTTAAACTCAATTCTTTTCCTTCTCCTTTCTTTCTCTTTTCTCTCTTTTCTTTCTCTTTTCTCTCTTGAAACCGAATCATCATCATCTCCATCTTCCATTCTTTTACTTCTTTCTCAACTAAAGTTTCTTCAATATTTTCTCTCATGGCGAATGCTAGTTTGCTCTTGTGCCAATCATTTTCATTTTCTTGTTTAGTCATAACCGAATCTTCCATTAGACATAAGTATTCTTCTCACTCAATTCTTTTCAACCGTGGGCAATAGAGTGATTTTGAGGCGAAACTCAAAGTGTTCTTGAGTATCGTGGATCGTTGGAATCGATCTTAAGAGTTAAGGTAAGGAGTTTATTCAAGGATTTTCATATTATTCGTCATATTGGTATAGTTGGTTATTTAATCGATTTAGTTATAGGGGCGTAATCGCTCGATTGCTACCTCGTGGAACGAGGATAATTGTGGTAAGCCAATCTCATTTTTTTAAAATTGTTAGTCCTATTTCGATAGTTATTAGTTTGACGATTTTATGTCATTAAAGACATTCAAGATAGGCGAAAAGGGCGTTGAAAAGTCTTGAAGAGGGTGGTTTTGCTAATCCCCTAAGTATAAACGAAGAATTTTGTTTTGAAATTGAGATTTTCCAGGGTTGCGGACCTCATCCGAGGAGAACCAGTTGTTTGAAGTCATTCGTACTACCGAACCTTTGTTCATTCGTGGATTCTCATCGGGTAACGAAGCAACAATCGGGGAGAAACCAAAAATAGAAGTGGTTCAAAATCCTAAGGGTAAAGATTTAGATCGTTTATCAATAGTGTAGTTTTATTTAAAAATAGTGTTCTAATTTATCGTGTTATGTTTAGGTATTGACGAGCGGGAAAGTCTAGTTCTCACAATAACCAGGTGTGTAACTTCACACTTATCTTGGGTTAGATGTTATACCGTAAGTATGGGGAAAAATCGTAAAATTGAAAAAAATTGAAAAATGCGTAATAATTAGTATTTATGTGAAAATACATAAAAACTGTTAAAGTTGTGAAATTTACGAAAACGTCCTCAATGAGTATTTGATAAATTGTAAAAAAATATGCTAGATCGTTAAATAGGCCGAAAAATCTGCTAGATCGTTAAATGGGCCGAAAAATCTGCTAGATCGTTAAATGGGCCGAAAAATCTGCTAGATCATTAAATGGGCCAAAGTATTAGATTACTAAATGGGCTAAATGTTATTTTGTATTATGGGCCTTAATAAAAACTTGAAATATTGATTCACATGTAAATTGGGCCTTTTGCTAAAATTATCATATGTATATAGACTGTTATGCATACATGTTTGCATGAGTTGGGATTTATGATGAAGAGAAGAAAGGCCTGTTGCCAAAAATCTAGTTCGGTGGCTCTGCCACAAATATTTTAATGGCTTATTGCCTCTAGTTTGGTGGCTCTGCCGCAAATATTTTAATGGCTTATTGCCTCTAGTTCGGTGGCTCTGCCACAAATATTTTAATGGCTTATTGCCTCTAGCTCGGTGGCTCTGCCACAAATATTTTAATGGCTTAATGCCTCTAGTTCGGTGACATTGTCACAATCTAGTTCATTGGTTCACCACAACCAAATATAAAAATGGCTTAATGCCTACGATCGGTGTGTTGGCGGGGTGGGTTGACTTGATCCCCACAGGTGTGATGGTTGGTACGGGTGGTGTGTAGCGGATGGATATTAGGTTGGTTGGGAAATTTCATTTTGCATACATTTCATCATTTCATTTATTATATTGCTAAATCTGTTTATGGGCTCAAGCCCAAAATAATGACTTGATGTTCTGGCCCAGTGGCTATAGTAAGTGAGTTATACACTGAGTTCTGAGTAACTCACTCCCTTAAATTTTCCATCTCAGGTAATGGAAATTGACGTGGACTTGGGCTGAGAATGACTTCGTGGAGGCCATACTGCAAACATGGGTTGTATAAACTTTGAACTTTTATTAAGTACTTTCTTTAAATTACTATTTTGGATATGATGTAATAAGGCCTCTATTAATATTTATAGATTTTTATGTGTGGATGGATTTAAATTTTATTTTGATGGGTTTATGCTAATCCTATAATGATTTTTTTTTTTTTTAAAATACTTTGAAACATATGAGATTCTTTAACTTATCGATCTTCAAATTCTTTTGAACTCTTTTTTAAAAAAACTACTTAAAGGATTTTGATATTTAAATACTAAATGATAAGACTTCAACTAATGTTTCTTAAAATTAACAATTTAAATCATTTCTTTTGGTTTTTATTAAATTTTATTTTCAAAAGGTTTTGTAGTACCGATTCACTTAAATTATTAGAAAGATTAAAAGAATGTTTGATCTATGTGACAAACCAAATCTCGTCTTGACGCATAGACCTGATTTGGGGTGTTATAAATTCCTAAATAATAGCCTTTATCTGCTTTGTAACACCCCAAACCCGGTCTATGCGTTGAGACTAGATTTGGTTTGTCACATGAATCGAGTTATCTTTAAATTTGCAATAAGTTGAAAACTTCAATATAAATTTCAGGTTTTAAAATAAATAAATAGAGGAGTATTTGAATTTGATAATTATAAAAAAAACATTAGTTGAAAATCATTGTATTATCAAAACCTTTAGGTAATTTGTTAAAGAGTTAACTATAATAAGATATTTATAAAAGATTTTCATAAACTTGAAAACTCAAATTTATTTTAATAAAACATCATAAAATTTTAGCTCATAATTAAAAGTCCAAAGTATAAATTAAATTCCAAACACGCATAAAATCCATAAGTTATTTATAGAGGCCATTTATTACAACATCCCAAAATAGTAAAAATAATTATTAAAAGTTCAGAATTTAAATAACCCTTATTTAGCAAGATGGCCTCCACGAAGTCATCCTCGCCCAAGTCCACATCAATTTCCATTACGAGATGGAAAAATTAAAAGGGGGTGAGTTACTTAAAACTCAAAGTGTAACTCACTTACCACCATTATTGGGCAGATTGTCAAGATATTATCTTGGGCTTGAGCCCAATTCGAATTCAACAATATATCATGAATTTAAAATAATTAATAATGCATGAAAATGTAATTCCCAACCCAAACCTAATATCCATCCGCTAACACCCCTGTACCAACCATCACACCAGGATCAAGTCAACCCACCCCGCCATCACACCAATCGTAGGCATTAAGCCTTTTATAAATTGTGGCATAGCCACCTAACTAGAGGCAATAAGTCGATATTGTGGCGAGCCAATTAACTAGAGGCAATAAGCCGATATTGTGGCAATCGGCCATTCTTCTCTTCATATATCCCACCCATGCAATTATACATGTACTTTAAAATATAAAATTTATTAACAATACATAACTTGGTGGGTTTATCAATAACATTTCATTTGGCCCTTAATTATAGCAATTTGTCCATTTAGCAATCTAGTGGGCTTTGGCCCATTTACCAAACTAGAGTGTTTTGGCTAAATTTTAACGAACTAGAGTGTTTTGGCCCGATTTATCGAACTAGAGTATTTACGGCCCATTTTCACAAACTAGAGTATTTACGGCCCATTTTCACGAACTAGAGTATTTACGGCCCATTTTCACGAACTAGAGTATTTACGGCCCATTTTCACGAACTAGAGTATTTACGTAATAACAATTAATATCTCGAGGGCATTTTCGTAATTTTCACGATTTTGTCGTTTTTACGTATTTTCGTCAAAATATCAATTTTTGCGCTTTTACCGATCTAGTCGTTTTTACGATTTTGCTTCCATACCGAAATTTAACATCTAGTCGTTTTTACGATTTTGCTTCCATACCGAAATTTAACATCCAACCAAAAATAATGAGTGTGAAATTACACACCTCGATACCGTGAGTACTAACCCTTCTCGCTCCTCGGCACCTAAAATATATTTTGATCCGTTAGACGACTAACTCGTAAAAATAAATCTTAATTGATAATGGATCCAAAATCTTACCCTCTTGCTTTTGAATCACTTCGATTTTCGGCTTTCCTTCGTTTATCGATTCACTAGTCACGAGAATCCACCAACGATAACTTGACTCCGAGGTTCGTACTCATCGCAAATAATGGACTTCTTTCGGAAGATGGCCCACAACCCTGGAAAATCCCTGATTGTCGAAACCACTCTTCGTTTGAATGGGGGATTTACAGATCCACCCCTCTTACGATAACTAAACACCGCCCTTTTCTTCCCTATTTTGACAGTCTTCAAGATCCAAAGGAATTTAGTTAGATCTAAAATAATATCAATAATACTAGAGATTTAAAGAGTAGGATTTCCTTACCAAAATGAAACGTTTCCAACGTTTCCACGATTCTTCCGATCGCTTGAATTCCAATCTCTGTTATTGCACTAAATAATAACGAAAGAAACGTTATTAGTATGAATGCTATATCATTCCAAAAAGACCTCAATAAACCAATGATATTCGCCATAATATCACTAATCAATAAATCGAAAATGGAAAGAACCCTTACCTACTTCCCACGGTCGAAAAGAAAAGATTGAGAATGATGTTTAATTGATGGAAGATTCGGCTATAAAAGATTAAGAATGAAAAAAAAAATAATTTTGGCTTATAGACACACTAGCATTCGGCTAAGGGAGTGTAGATGGAGAAAACTTCGATTGAAAAAAGAAATAGAATACAAGAAAAGATGGTGATGATGTTGCTTTGATTTCAAGGAGATTAGTAGAAAAAGAAAAGAAAAAGACAAGCTTTAGGAGGGATGTATATTCGCAATGGCAAAAGAAAAGAGAAGAATTGGCTTTTGGCATAAGTGATTTTCTACAAGGAGAATACAAAAGAAAATCAACAAGAGGAACAAAAGTGACCAAATGGTCAAAAGATTTTGGCTTTACCAAATGCAAAAATCGGCCAGGAAAAATGTTGAAAGGAGAGAAAATAAAATTCTGCACAAAGTGCAAAGAACAACCAAAGAGAGAAAAGAATTTCTCAACCAAAACTAACTCAAAATTTAGGCTCCCTCCTATACCAAATTGCCGTCCAGCACATGGTCAATAGGCCATGATTTCTTTCCAAAATTTCCCCTTGATAAGTGCCTTATGTTCCCCCTATCTTTCCTTAAACCTTTGATTCCATGCCATAAGTTAGTTGTTTCCTTAATCCATTGATACACTAACCAAAAATACATGGTCAACACCTTCCTTATATGTCCCTTGCCGACACTTCCTTGTCATGAGCGAAAATTAAAAGCAAAATTCATTTAGGTGTCATACAAGGATTCGAACCTCTTCCCTCTTACTTGAACCCATGCGCCAACTCCACCTTACCATATGCTCAACTTATGACACTTTTTAGCACATAATTTAGCTTAAGTCTTAATCACCTTTGTTTCACTTCAATAAATCTCAATTTAATAAATTTTATTTCTTCTCCAAATTATGCTTTACCCTCTCTAGGACTTTAATAAGCACTAAAATAAAAGTAAAAAAAAAATTTTCCTTTAAAAATCTAAACACCAATTCATGCAATTTAATTACTCAAATTTTAGGGTGTTACAACTCTACCCTCCTTAAAGAAAATTTCGTCCTCGAAATTTACAGTTGAAAAAGGTGAGGGTATTGTTGTCAATTGCATCCTCTGGCTCCCACGTAGCTTCTTCCACTCAGTGGTTACGCCATAGAACTTTGACCAACGGCACGGTTTTCTTCCTTAATACCTTGACATCTCGGTCTAGGATTTCCACCGGTTCTTCTTCAAAGGACAAATCTGAATTCACTCAATTCTTCTACGGTATAATGTGCAAAGGATCCGATCTATAACGCCTCAACATGGAAACATGAAAGACATTGTGAATTTGATCTAACTCGGAGGTAACTCAATCGATATGCCACCGACCAACACGCTTCAATACACGATAAGGTCCAATATATCTAGGACTTAGCTTGCCCTTCCTTCCGAATCAAGATCTTTTTCCAAGGAGATACCTTCAAGAAAACCCGATCTCCCACACTATACTCAATGCCCTTCGCTTCAGATCTGCGTCGACTTACGCTTCATCTCGAGGCTTCTTTCAACCGTGCTCGAATAACTTTTACCTTATCCTCGGTCTCGGATATCATCTCGGACCTAACATCCGTCTTTCGCCCAACTCGGTCCAACAAATAGGAGAGCGACACTTACGACCATACAATGCCTCGTAAGGTGCCATCTCGAATGCTAGACCGATAGTCGTTGTTATATAAATTACGCGGTGGTAGATAATCCTCCCAACTACCCTCAAGTCGATTACACATCCTCTTAACATATCTTCCAATATCTGAATTACTCTCTCGATCGACCATCGACCGAGGATGAAAAGCCGTCTTGAAATTCAACTTTGTCCCTAAGGCTTGTGCGAGCTTTCCGAATCGTGATGTAAACCTAGGGTCCCTATCCGATATAATAGTTCTGGTACCCCATGTAACCTCACAATTTCGGATACGTAAAGTTTCGCCAATTTACGCAGCGAATAATCCGTCTGAATCGGCAAGAAATAAGCGCCACAACCGATCAACAATTACCCAAACGGAATTTTTCTTAGTAGGTGTTAACGGTAACCCACTAACAAAATCCATAGTTATCCTCTCCCATTTCCAAAGAGGAATCTTTATCGGTTGTAACAATCCAGACGGTAATTGGTGTTCTGCCTTCACTTGCTGACAAGTCAAACATTTTCCCACGAACTCTGTAATCTCACGCTTCAACCCTGGCCACCAATACTGTTCACGGAGATCTCGATACATCTTATTTCCTCCGGGATGCATAGCATAAGGGCTACTATGCGCCTCCCGTAGAATCAGTTGCCTCAAATCTAGATCCTTAGGCATGCATACTCTCCCTCGAAAGCACAACACACCCTCCGTGTTTATTCCAAAATCCTCAATTTCGCCATTTTCAACTTGTCGCAGTAAAGGTCCCAACTTCTCATCTGATGTCTGTTTTTCCTTGATTTGTTCCAGCCACGAGGTTTCACCAAGTTACGCTAACAAGCGCCATCCTCATACGACTCAAATGGGCAAACAAAGCTCTTAATTCAGATACCGCCTTACGACTTAACGCGTCGGCTACTACGTTAGCCTTTCCGGATGGTATTCGATGGAGAAATCGTAATCCTTTAACAATTCTACCCATCTTCTTTGTCTTAAATTCAACTCCTTCGGGTAAGGAGGTATTTAAGACTCTTGTGATCCGTGTAGATTATGGACTTCTCACCATAGAGATAGTGCCTCCAAATCTTTAGAGCAAAAACAACGGCACTAACTCCAAATCATGAGTAGGGTAGTTTACTTGTGTGGTCTCAACCGACGAGAAGCATAGGCCACCACTTTTCCATTTTGCATCAATACACAACCTGACCGTGTGAGACGCATCACAATAAGCAGTGAATTCTTTTCAAATTTCGGTTGAATTAAAACCGGAGCTTCACGAATCTTCTTCATTTCTCAAAACTCTCTTCTTTTTTTACCCGGATATACGGAGCTCCCTTCGCAATGTTTAGTTAGGGTGCAACAATCAATGAAAACCCTCTACAAAGCGTCTATAGTATCCAATAAGCCTAAGAAACTCCGAATTTCACCATCGATGTTGGTGGCTTCCAATCCGAATAGCCTTAATTTTTCGAGGATCCACCCTTATTCCTTGGTGATACTACATGACCAAGGAAAGTCACTTCCTTTAGCCAAAATTCGCATTTACCAAATTTGGCATACAATTGCTTATCAAGTAATTGTAATACTATCCGAAATCTTGATCATGTTCCTCCTCATTTCTAATAAACCAATATATCATCTATGAACACTACCACAAACCGGTCTAAATATGGTTGAAAGACTCGGTTCATCATGTCCATAAATACAATTTGGTGCATTAGTTAATCCAAACGGCATCACTACAAACTCATAGTGTCCGTAACGTGTCCGAAATCTTTGTCTTATAAATGTCCGCTTCTTTCACCTTAAGTCGGTGATAACCCGACCTTAAATCAATTTTGGAGAAAAGCAAGCTCCTTCAATTGATCAAACAGTCGTCAATTCTGCAGAGGATACCGATTCTTGATCGTCAATTTATTCAATCGTCGTAGTCAATGCACATACGCATCGATCCATCCTTCTTCTTGACGAATGTAATCGGTGCTCCCACGGAGACACACTTGGTCGAATGAATCCCGATCCAACAATTCTTGAATTTGAGCTTTGAGCTCACCAACTCCTTCGATGCCATTCTATAGGGAGCAATGGACACTTTGGAGTGACCGAGCAAAAGCTCAATGCCAAATTTTACTTCCGATCTGAGGTATGCCGGAAGTTCTTCGAAATACATCGGAAATTCCTTCACCGTCCTCACATCATTCACGGATAATTCCTTGGCATCCAAAGTACGATAAAGGCTATGAATGCTCCGTATCCTTTCCGCACCAACTTCCGACTTTTAATGCGAAACCACATTTGCCGATAGTTCTTTCGTTCACCAATCATTATGACTTCCTTATCATCCGAGGTCCTTCTCGACATTCGCTTTTCAAACAATCCAATTCGCTTAGATGTTTGACCAGCCAATCCATGCCCGTAATCGATCGAACTCGCCAAAGGTAGTTCCATCAAATTTGCTAAGAATACTTCCTCTTGAATTTTTAAGGCACGTCTTTAAATATTTTATTAACCATTCTTGATGTCCTAAGGGATGATTCTTGTCATCTCATTTTTAGTAATTTGATTCTAAGTTCGATTTCGGATATGGCACTAGATACATATGAATGAGTAGAGCCAATATCTATTAAGGCAATAACGGTACATCAAAAATGAAGAACGTCGGTTATCACATCGGTGCATTGCCGTCCTCGCGGCGTCTAATCGCATAGACCAATCCAGTCGTCTAGCATCTGCATTTCTCTATTACCATTGCCTCGACCGGTGCACCTTGACCACGACCAGCCCCATTACCACCACGACCGGTCCACGACCTCCTTGGTGGTGCTGATTACCTCGCCGGTGTGCATCATTATTACGGACTTCTTGAGTCGTATCCATTCATCGAGGACAACTTTTGTACCGATGTTCCATTGAGCGCATTTGTAGCATGCACCCGCTTTTCCTCCAACATTCCCCAAAATGCCTTTTCCCACATTCAAAGGTCAATCTCGACTTCGATTATTTGCTACGGGTTACGCTTTGAACCGATTCATCATTCGGGGTTTCTTCGAAATCTCTTGGAAGAACCAGATCTTCGTGTCTCTCTTGTTTGGGATCTTTCTGGTTCGCTGCTTCGAGTTCTTAGCCTCTTCGGCTATTTTGGCCTTCTCCACCGAGTGGAAAAATTTCTAACTTGTCGTGGAGCAATCGGAACCCTCACTCATCATTAAGTCCATCCTCGAAACGCATACAACGTTCATGATCATTGCTACAATTGTCCGGCATAACGGCTCGACGTAAAAACTTCAGCTTCATAAGCCGCCACGGTCTTACTTCCTTGGACAAGATTCTGAAATTCCTTCCTTCGAGCATCTACATAGCTCGTTCGACGTATTTTCCTTGAAAGGCGCTTTAAAGAATTCCCAGTTAATCGCGGCGGCAGGTGCCTTCTCGAGCGGTGAGCCACCACCGATCGCCTCATCTCTCAATAAGGATACACCCTCCGGTTTTTGCTCGGCCGTGCATTCCATATCATCCATAATCCGTTCCACGCCTTGAGCCATGTTCACCACATTCGAGCTACACCGAGACTCCTCTGAAAACTTCGCATTATTTGCCTTAAGTCGCTCCGAAATTGACCCACGAGTTGTTGGCCCAATTCTTGTTCCAATGACCCTTTCCAAGACTCGTAGCATTGTTTGAGTCAATGCATGATCTTCTTCCATGTGATCGCGTGATCCGTCCTCACTTCCAAATGACGCAGTGCGTCTACTTCGCATATGATTTGGTGCTTCAAACCAGTAGCACCTCGGCCTCTACCACGCCACGTCTACGCGCCCACGACCACGCCCTCTTGTACTCATGTTTGCTTGTTCGTTTATCTGATTACAAGTTTTATGAATCATAAATTTTGTTTCGGTGTTTATTAACGATATTTTATGAGATTTGAGATATAAAGTTGTTTTTCGCAACGTGTCCTATAGTCTCAATCTCTACAGTTTTTCACATCTAAAACTAGAAGTTCTAGAGTATTCCTATGATCATATCATAGTAATCATTTAAGCAGTAAATACTTACTTGACTTGTCGCCAGATGCTTGTGGTGCCATACTGTTCTTTAAAAATATCATTGAGCGTTTTCATACAGAAATTATTTTTGAACCCAAACCACAGCCGAGTTTTTGAAACTGGCTCGATACCACTAAATGTAACACCCCAAACCCTGGTCTATGCGTTGAGACTAGATTTGGTTTGTCACATGAATCGAGTTATCTTTAAATTTGCAATAAGTTGAAAACTTCAATATAAATTTCAGGTTTTAAAATAAATAAATAGAGGAGTATTTGAATTTGATAATTATAAAAAAACATTAGTTGAAAATCATTGTATTATCAAAAACCTTTAGGTAATTTGTTAAAGAGTTAACTATAATAAGATATTTATAAAAGATTTTCATAAACTTGAAAACTCAAATTTATTTTAATAAAACATCATAAAATTTTAGCTCATAATTAAAAGTCCAAAGTATAAATTAAATTCCAAACACGCATAAAATCCATAAGTTATTTATAGAGGCCATTTATTACAACATCCCAAAATAGTAAAAATAATTATTAAAAGTTCAGAATTTAAATAACCCTTATTTAGCAGTATGGCCTCCACGAAGTCATCCTCGGCCCAAGTCCACATCAATTTCCATTACCTGAGATGGAAAAATTAAAAGGGGGTAAGTTACTTAAAACTCAGTGTGTAACTCACTTACCACCATTATTGGGCCAGATTGTCAAGATATTATGCTGGGCTTGAGCCCAATTCAGAATTCAACAATATATCATGAATTTAAAATAATTAATAATGCATGAAAAATGTAATTCCCAACCCAAACCTAATATCCATCCGCTAACACCCCGTACCAACCATCACACCCGTGGGGATCAAGTCAACCCACCCCGCCATCACACCAATCGTAGGCATTAAGCCTTTTTATAAATTGTGGCATAGCCACCGAACTAGAGGCAATAAGTCGATATTGTGGCAAGAGCCACCGAACTAGAGGCAATAAGTCGATATTGTGCGAAAGCCACCGAACTAGAGGCAATAAGCCGATATTGTGGCAACCGCCATTCTTCTCTTCATATATCCCACCCATGCAATTATACATGTACTTTAAAATATAAAATTTATTAACAATACATAACTTGGTGGGTTTATCAATAACATTTCATTTGGCCCTTAATTATAGCAATTTGTCCATTTAGCAATCTAGTGGGCTTTGGCCCATTTACCAAACTAGAGTGTTTTGGCTAAATTTTAACGAACTAGAGTGTTTTGGCCCGATTTATCGAACTAGAGTATTTACGGCCCATTTTCACGAACTAGAGTATTTACTACCATTTTCACGAACTAGAGTATTTACGGCCCATTTTCACGAACTAGAGTATTTACGGCCCATTTTCACGAACTAGAGTATTTACGGCCCATTTTCACGAACTAGAGTATTTACGTAATAACAATTAATATCTCGAGGCGTTTTAAGTAATTTTCACGATTTTGTCGCTTTTACGTATTTTCGTCAAAATATCAATTTTTGCGCTTTTACCGATCTAGTCATTTTACGATTTTGCTTCCATACCGAAATTTAACATCTAGTCGTTTTACGATTTTGCTTCCATACCAAATTTAACATCCAACCAAAAATAATGAGTGTGAAATTACACACCTCGATACCGTGAGTACTAACCCTTCTCGCCTCGGCACCTAAAATATATTTTGATCCGTTAGACGACTAACTCGTAAAAATAAATCTTAATTGATAATGGATCCAAAATCTTACCCTCTTGATTTTGAATCACTTGATTTTCGCTTTCCTTCGTTTATCGATTCACTAGCACGAGAATCCACCAACGATAACGACTCGAGGTTCGTACTACTTCAAATAATGGACTTCTTTCGGAAGATGGCCCACAACCCGATGGAAAATCCTTGATCGCCAAATCGCTCTTCGTTTGAATGGGGATTTACTGATCCACCCTCTTACGATAACTAAACACCGCCTTTTCTTCCCTATTTTGACAGGTCTTCAAGATCCAAAGGAATTTAGTTAGATCTAAAATAATATCAATAATACTAGAGATTTAAAGAGTAGGATTTCTTACCAAAATGAAACGCTTCCAACGTTTCCACGATTCTTCCGATCGCTTGAATTCCAATCTCGTTATTGCACTAAATAATAACGAAAGAAACGTTATTAGTATGAATGCTATATCATTCCAAAAAGACCCTCAATAAACCAATGATATTCGGCCATAATATCACTAATCAATAAATCGAAAATGGAAAAGAACCCTTACCTACTTCCCACGGTCGAAAAGAAAAGATTGAGAATGATGTTTAATTGATGGAAGATTCGGCTATATAAGATTAAGAATGAAAAAAAATAATTTTGGCTTATAGACACACTAGCATTCGGCTAAGGGAGTGTAGATGGAGAAAACTTCGATTGAAAAAAGAAATAGAATACAAGAAAAGATGGTGATGATGTTGCTTTGATTTCAAGGAGATTAGTAGAAAAAGAAAAGAAAAAGACAAGCTTTAGGAGGGATGTATATTCTACAATGGCAAAAGAAAAGAGAAGAATTGGCTTTTGGCATAAGTGATTTTCTAAGACAAGGAGAATACAAAAGAAAATCAACAAGAGGAACAAAAGTGACCAAATGGTCAAAAGATTTTGGCTTTACCAAATGCAAAAATTAGCCGGAAAAATGTTGAAAGGAGAGAAAATAAAATTACGCACAAAGTGCAAAGAACAACCAAAGAGAGAAAAGAATTTCTCAACCAAAACTAACTCAAAATTTAGGCTCCCTCCTATACCAAATTGCCGTCCAGCACATGGTCAATAGGCCATGATTTCTTTCCAAAATTTCCCCTTGATAAGTGCCTTATGTTCCCCTATCTTTCCTTAAACCTTTGATTCCATGCCATAAGTTAGTTGTTTCCTTAATCCATTGATACACTAACCAAAAATACATGGTCAACACCTTCCTTATATGTCCCTGCCGACACTTCCTTGTCATGAGCAGAAAATTAAAAGCAAAAATTCATTTAGGTGTCATACAAGGGATTCGAACCTCTTCCCTCTTACTTGAACCCATGCGCCAACTCCACCTTACCATATGCTCAACTTATGACACTTTTTAGCACATAATTTAGCTTAAGTCTTAATCACCTTTGTTTCACTTCAATAAATCTCAATTTAATAAATTTTATTTCTTCTCCAAATTATGCTTTACCCTCTCTAGGACTTTAATAAGCACTAAAATAAAAGTAAAAAAAAAATTTTCCTTTAAAAATCTAAACACCAATTCATGCAATTTAATTACTCGAATTTTTAGGGTGTTACATGCTTATTATCCACATATTTTAAACATTAAAACCCCTAAATTTTAGCCTTGTTGCCATCCACTCCACTTAATCCTAATGTCCAAAATTTAGCTAACTTAAATTAAAAGAATTAGGCTCCATGAAACTTAAATTTGGGCCTCTTACTCCCTTGTGTGGCGTCACCTCCTAAGATTGGGCCACAAGCCCACTTCGGTATTTTAAACATAGAAACAACCTTTTAAACCCTATAATGCCCAAACAGATAATTTTAATCAAGGCCTCTGCCTAAGCCTGAGCCCAATTTGGGCCCCTAACACTTAAATTAACTCATTCCACATATTCACCCATTAAACGCATAGGCCCAAAAATTTAGGACGTTACACTACGCTTGCTGGAAACATACAAGGTCAAATCGTGTTGCTGAATGACGTTCCAATGGTTCCAATAAACACATTCGACATTCCGGTGATGGAGCCAAAGCTTGTCAATGCTTCCACACCCATCTCTATTGCAGCTCATTCCATAGTCTATGTAACCATCAGAGACTTTCAAGTCCCTGCCTGTGCTTAAATTACATCATTTCTTTATCTAAAATATAATTCCCTCAAACTTTGCTTGAACTTTTAGAACGTGATAAGAGTTTTTAACATTTTTTTCAGTTGTTACTATTGTTCTTAGTTATGTATGAATGTTTAAATTTTAGTTTCCTTCAATTTTTTTTGCCTTTATCTCAATTCATTCCTTACTATATTTTTGAAACACCCCAAAACCCGGCCCACGAGCCTTGACCGGATCTGGTATGTTCCCCGGTGTAAACCGTTTCAAATTCTTTTGTTACTTAGGAAAAACTGGTGTATTTTGAAAGAAAGGTTGTTTTGGGCTGGGCTTGAGTTGAATCCAAATGTTTGGGCTTTAGTTTAAAATGAATTCTCTTAATCATTTAATAAACAAAAGTAAAATAAACTTAATAAATAATAACGAATCTAATAATTCTACTAGGCCTCGTTACATCAAATCATTCCAAATAGTTCAAAGTACTTAAATGAAATAAAAAAATGTCCAAATTAAATAAAACTTCCAAGTTGAGCATGGCCACCACAAGTTCTCGCCGTCCCGGTCCATCACGATCATCACGAAACATGGTCCCTAGCAACGGGTGAGTCAACAGACTCAATGTGTACACTGACACTAAATCATAATCGAATCGGGCATAACAATTATTACACATTCATATCATAGCATACAAATTATGATGCATTCCCAAAACCCAAGCCTATTAAGCCATCCGCTACACTCCCGTACCAACCTCAGACACCGTGGGGACTACTAAGTCGACCCTCATACGCTACACTCCATATCGCGGTCTTAGGTCACCGCGTTCGTGGTCTTAGGTCACCACGTTCAGATTCTCGTGGTCTTAGGTCACCACATTCGGATATCACGGTCTTAGGTCACCGTGTTCGTGGTTTTAGGTCACCACATTCACTTCCCTTTCATAATAAACCCTTATGCCCCATTTAAAAGTAATATACAAAAATATATATCGAGTTCACATTCTTATTCTTATTCTCATGTTACAAATAACATTTTCATATTCCTAGTAGGAGTAGGAAGCGTGCTGAGTACTTAGTACCATAACATGGTACCTTAACCACTTATATATTCTTAATATCACATATGTTAATTAAACATAGCCATAAAACATATTATGAGATAGTGTAGAATACACATCCGGTTTGTAGCGCTTCCTTGAGATCCCGAAAAGCTTGATCAAATGCTTAGATCCTTAATCCCTACATTTGTTTTATCACTTATTACTTTAATAAAAGCCATTCGCCATAAATCCAAATCCTAGTAGGATTAGTACACTAAGGCTTACCTTGTTGTTGATTTCCTATTATTCAAATCCAAAATTGATCTCTTGCTTTCTTTAAGGATGTCAAAATTCCTATAACCATATGTTAGATTTAATCTAACATTAAAACATAAACATGGCCTTTGGCCGAATATACATATATCTTACCTTAAATCTTTTAAATCCAAACTCTCTTCTTGATTAATAGAGATGCCAAATACCTTAGATCTGAAATCCCAAAATTCACCTTCCATATTTTGATCAATAAGATATAGGAGGATTAGACTAAATTTACTTAAAAGAAAGGAATACAATTATAACTATAGATCCTTACCCTTTATATTGAAATCGATGATCCCTCCCGACACCACTTTAGAGATTAGGCTTAGAGACTTGATGAACAATCGGCTATGATCCCTTATGTATTCGGTTTCAAAGATGAAAGAAGAGAGAAATAATAGGCTTAGAAGGAATCGGCTAGGATGCTAAAAGAGAAGAGGAAAAGAATGGATGCTCAAGAAGAATTTCGACGAGGGAGAGGAGAAAGAATATTTGGCAAAAGAAAAGAGAGGAGAATGAATAATGAATAGCCCTAGTCTCATCCTTTTATAGCCGAAATTAGGCCAAGAATCCTTTGCTTGGCCATTACTCTTCCTTATGTGATAACTTTATCTCTTTAATTTTAAAACAAATAAAGTATAATCCTTATTATCTTCTAATTAGCCGAATTTAAAAGAGAGTGAAACTCCTCTTTTGCAAACCTTGTGCCGTCCACCTCTTGGGCTTCTAGAAGCAAAAATAGAACTTATTTTATTTGCTTCCCATGTGACTTAAACTCAGGCCCAACACCCTTGTATGTGGCACCGTTTCCAAAGGCCCTAAGTGGTATCTTCAGGCCACTTTTTCAAGCCCGTTTGTGTGTCAAATTTCACGTACTTTTTCTTTTAAGGCCTCCTTCCCTTAATTACCTCTTTTAAACTTTAAAAGTCGACATTTCTAAGTCATTTCTAGGTTTCCAAAAATTTTTATTCGGCTCTGTAAACTTGACATTTCTTAGGTTTCCTAAAATGTTTACTTTCCTCTTTTAGCTTAGTTTCCAAAATGTTCACTTTCCTAATTTAGCTTAGTTTCCAAAATGTTTACTTTCCTCTTTTAGCTTAGGTTTCCAAAATGTTCACTTTCCTTATTTACTTAGGTTTCCAAAATGATCGCTTTCCTATTTTTAATGTAACATTTCCATACATTCTCAGGCTTCCAAAAATATTCAAAATTTATTCAAAACTCATAAAACATGTCATTTCGTACATTTAAGCCAAAATGCATAGGCCCTTTTAGGATGTTACGATTCTACCCCATAAAATAATTTAGTCCTCGAAATTACTTACTATCATTCATCCGCATGTCTAACTCACTACACTACGCTATTCTCACGCACTCGATCTCAAAGAACTATCATACTTTCTAGGCACATTCTCTAAGTTCACAATCAAGATTCCATACACTTCATAAGAACGAACTGATCTTATAGCGAGCAAAGTAATGGAGGATAATCTAGAAATAAGAAACTTACCCGTTGTCTCATCTGGCGCATCACTATCCTCGCGACGGCAAACTGCATAAACCAACCTCGGCTGCCTTGCATCTGAACCTTCAACACCTCTGCTTGGTGCTCCACGTCCTCGGTCGAAACCATTACCTCTCTTATTCGAATCACGACCTCGTTGAGGCTGCTGTCCTCCTCTACCAGCCTGATTAACATTCGGAGTTGCTGATCGACTTTCATCGATTTGCTTAGGACAATCCTTGATCACATGATCCTTGGACCCACACCTAAAACACCCTCCGGTTTTCTTACAGCACTCTCCTAAGTGCTTCTTTCCACATACATCACAAGGACGATACTGCCCTCTTGAACTAGCTTGCTGACCTCGTGGGCCATCATCTCTAGGCCTTTTCTGAACATCTCCTGATGTTCCAGACGATCCAAAACCTCTTTTTGTCCTATTCTGATCCATGGTCTTCTTGGTAGAATCTTTAATTCCCTCGGCTACCTTGGCCTTTTCTACTAAAGTGGAAAACTCCCGCTCCTGATGCGGTGCTATCAACAATCTCAAATCATCCCTTAGTCCGTCCTCAAAACGGACACAGCGTTCATGTTCAGTTGCGACTACTCCTCGAGCATATCGGCAACCTCGTAAATTCACCTCATATCTTTCTACATACTTGTTCCTTGAACTAGTCCTGAAAAGCTTTCCTTTGCTCATCAATATCTCGTGTGTCGACATACTTTTTCCGATATGCCTCCTTAGCATACTCCCGTGTCGATCCTCGGTAGTGGCACCATCCGGACAATTAACCACCATTGGTATGCTTCATCACGTAACAGTGCCACCATTCCTTTGGGTCAGATCGAGCTCATCCATAATGCGCTCGGTTGCCTCAACCGATGCTTAGCCAGTTGGCTCGAGTCTCTACAGTGCAGATTTTAGGCTCTCATATTTCCACCGCGCCACCACCATTTCCAAAACTCACGACATAGCTGCGACACAAGATCATCCCGTCGAGCTTGGCATTCGACATTAATAATGGGGTGGTGGTGGCGGTGCTAACTCATTGTCAAACCCTTGACCCGGTCTAACGGGTTCTGACACAGTTATTCTTCCTCTACCACGTCCTTGACGACCGCGTCCTCTAGAACTCATATCTAACAATGCGCTTTAATCGATTTAAAGTTTTTATGAATTAGTACTTTTGTTTCACTTGATTACCCGCCAAGAAATTTTATGAAAAGGAATTTAGGAGTGGTTCTTTCGTATTCATACATGCACACAGTCTTTTCATTCATTCATTCATCCATCAAACAATTATGAACCTTAGTTCATTCGGAGAAGCGTTGTAGTTTTCATTTGTTCTTTGTTTTCCACTACCGGGGGTATTTTCGTAATTTGTCCTATAGGGTATTTTCATAATTTGTCAAAATAAGGTTCCTTGGTGATTTTGTCACAAAGTATTTTGGTATTTTAAGTTCGAGGTATTTTGGAAAATTTTGAAATTCGAGGTATTTGAAATTTTTGGACCTTGGGGTATTTTGGTAATTTTTCCACAAATCGGGGTAAATTGTAAAATTTTAATAAATCGGGATATTTCAAAATTTGTAAAATTTTGAGGGTTCTTTGAGAAATTTATTTTTCAAAACGATGAAGTTGCAAAAATTTTGGAAGTTAGGGTCATTTTGGTAATTTTAGTAAGTTAGGGGCAATTTTGAAATTTTCAAAAAATTAAGGTATTTTTCTAATAGTTTGCAAATTAGGGTTTTTGAACATTTATGAAATAATGAAATTTTGGCAAAACTGTTGAGCAGTTGGGCATTTTATAAACCAATGGCATTTTTGTAATTTTACCACTAGGGGTTTTTTTTTGAAATTTTACCATTAGGGGTGTTTTTGTAAATCGAAATTTTTTTTCGAAAATTTTTGTAAAAAGAAATAATTGTCATGAATTAAAAAGAGAACAAATGATTTTAAGAATTTTTAATATTAGGGTTCTAAAAAAAACTGGCTAGTTCCCTTTCGGGTTTTAGTTATTGGGTTTAGCCTATGACCGAGCCTCCTTGGTCAAGGCGAACCAAAGCTACGCACCAGGCAGGATTCGAGTGGAGAGGAGGTGAGTCACGCGAACTGCTTAAGTACCAAGTTCCCACCAAACCATTCCTGAACATGCGTCTGCGTTGCCACACCTACTAAGTCCTGCAGGTTGGGGTGAACCATAGCTACGCACAGTGGGACTCCTGCGAAGAGGAGGTGAGTCACTAGGGCCGCTTAAATACCAAGCTCTTGGATCCAATCCTGAACATGCGTGCCATGGTTGCCACACCTAACTCATTGACTTAGCCATAGGTTTGTTTAGTGCATTAAATCTTATGTATCCGTGTTTGAGTAGACTAATCCTGGGGTTCAAGTTCCTATCATGCTATTCTACGTTCCATTCCTTTTCTACCCTTCTATAATTCACATAATCACACAGATAGTTATGGGTACTTACAGTGGACTACTGGTTGGGAGACTTAGGTGCCATGCCGAAAAACCCTTATTTCATAAGATACTTTATAAAGCTTATTTGGGCTCGATTTGAAAATGTTTTGGGCCTTAGCCACAGGCTGAGAGTTTAAAACTGGGCTCTGATACCAAATTGAAACACCCCAAAACCTGGCCCACGAGCCTTGACTAGATCTGGTATGTTCCCCGGTGTAAACCGTTTCAAATTCTTTTGTTACTTAGGAAAAACTGGTGTGTTTTGAAAGAAAGGTTGGTTTGGGTTGCGCTTGAGTTGAATCCAAACGTTTGGGCTTTAGTTTAAAATGAATTCTCTTAATCATTTAATAAACAAAAGTAAAATAAACTTAATAAATAATAACAGAATCTAATAATTCTACTAGGCCTCGTTACATCAAATCATTCCAAATAGTTCAAAGTACTTAAATGAAATAAAAAAAATGTCCAAATTAAATAAAAACTTCCAAGTTGAGCATGGCCACCACAAGTTCTGCCGTCCCGGTCCATCACTGATCATCACCTGAAACATGGTCCCTAGCAGGGTGAGTCAATGAGACTCAATGTGTACACAACACTAAATCATAATCGAATCGGGCATAACAACTATTACACATTCATATCATAGCATACAAATTATGATGCATTCCCAAAACCCAAGCCTATTAAGCCATCCCTACACTCCCCATACCAACCTTTGTACAGTGTGGGACTACTAAGTCGACCCTCCTTCCGCTACACTCCATATCGCGGTCTTAGGTCACCGCGATTCGTGGTCTTAGGTCACCACGTTCAAATTCTGTGGTCTTAGGTCACCACATTCGATATCACGGTCTTAGGTCACCGTGTTCGTGGTCTTAGGTCACCACATTCACTTCCCTTTCATAATAAACCCATATGCCCCATTTAAAAGTAATATACAAAAATATATATCGAGTTCACATTCTTATTCTTATTCTCATGTTACAAATAACATTTTCATATTCCTAGTAGGAGTAGGAAGCGTGCTGAGTACTTAGTACCATAACATGGTACCTTAACCACTATATATTCTTAATATCACATATGTTAATTAAACGTAGCCATAAAACATATTATGAGATAGTGTGGGGTACACACCTGATTTGCTTAGCAGTTTCCTTGAGATCCCGAAAAGCTTGATCTAATGCTTAGATCCTTAATCCCTACATTTGTTTTATCACTTATTACTTTAATAAAAAGCCATTCGGCCATAAATCCAAATCCTAGTAGGATTAGTACACTAAGGCTTACCTTGTTGCCGATTTCCCTATTATTCAAATCCCGAAATTGATCTCTTGCTTTCTTTAAGGATGTCGAAATTCCTATAACCATATGTTAGATTTAATCTAACATTAAAACATAAACATGGCCTTTGGCCGAATATACATATATCTTACCTTAAATCTTTTAAATCCCGAAACTCTCTTCTTGATTAATGGAGTTGCCGAAATACCTTAGATCTGAAATCCCAAAATTTACCTTCCATATTTTGATCAATAAGATATAGGAGGGATTAGACTAACTTTCGGCTTAAAAGAAAGGAATACAATTATAACTATAGATCCTTACCCTTTATATTGAAATCGACAGATCCCTCTTGACACCACTTCAGAGATTCGACTTAGAGACTTGATGAACAATCGACTATGATCCCCTTATGTATTCGGTTTCAAAGATGAAAGAAGAGAGGAATAATAGGCTTAGAAGGAATCGGCTAGGATGCTAAAAGAGAAGAGGAAAAGAATGGATGCTCAAGAAGAATTTGGCAGAGGAGAGGAGAAAGAATATTTGGCAAAAGAAAAGAGAGGGAGAATGAATAATGAATAGCCCTAATCTCATCCTTTTATAGCCAAAATTAGGCCAAGAATCCTTTGCTTGGCCACTACTCTTCCTTATGTGATAACTTTATCTCTTTAATTTTAAAACAAATAAAGTATAATCCTTATTATCTTCTAATTAGCCGAATTTAAAAGAGAGTGAAACTCCTCTTTTGCAAACCTTGTGCCGTCCACCTCTTGGGCTTCTAGAAGCAAAAATAGAACTTATTTTATTTGCTTCCCATGTGACTTGAACTCAGGCCCAACACCCTTGTATGTGGCGCCGTTTCCAAAGGCCCTAAGTGGCATCTTCAGGCCACTTTTTCAAGCCCGTTTGTGTGTCAAATTTCACGTACTTTTTCTTTTAAGGCCTCCTTGCCTTAATTACCTCTTTTAAAATTTAAAACTCGACATTTCTAAGTCATTTCTAGGTTTCCAAAAATTTTCGTTCGGCTCTGTAAACTTGACATTTCTTAGGTTTCCTAAAACGTTTACTTTCCTCTTTTAGCTTAGTTTCCAAAATGTTCACTTTCCTAATTTAGCTTAGTTTCCAAAATGTTTACTTTCCTCTTTTAGCTTAGGTTTCCAAAATGTTCACTTTCCTTATTTACTTAGGTTTCCAAAATGATCACTTTCCTATTTTTAATGTAACATTTCCATACATTCTCAGGCTTCCAAAAATATTCAAAATTTATTCAAAACTCATAAAACATGTCATTTCATACATTTAAGCCAAAAATGCATAGGCCCTTTTTAGGATGTTACAATTTTGCATGGAAAAAACAATCCACCAAGAATAAATCACTCACTGTCGCCTCTATATTAGATTTAGCATGTTTCCAATGTTTTTTCATCTACTTCATTTTCGTACATCTTCTGCCACAAGTTGCCTAGTGTAATTTCAAATTTAAAGGCAGTGCCCTACATGTTTTAATGATAAAGATGAACACAATAAAATGTAATATAATTAATCGAAACTCATTTATTTACCTTAGAAATATTTTTTCTCAAATATTACAGCGTACCAAAGATTAAGAATTAAATGAACGCTATTGGAAGAAAATAATATTCCTTTCCAATGTTTGGCGAAAAGAATCTTTACTAAGGATAACGAACGCCCTCTTTTGTCTCGGGTCGCTATGGAACGGGTATAGCCTTTCTTAGCTGAAGATTGAAATTGTTCTACATCAACTGGTCGTTCTGGTTTTGTGGGGTTTGAGTACTCTTTCCACTCGCGCCTTGGATGCCTAATTTGAGTAGCCAATTTATTCCTAACTTTCCCACGACTTGTTTTGTTCTTTTATTCTTGTTTTCTTTTTATGATTCCTCCTATTTTACTTCTTTTAGTTAGTAGGAAAAATAACACGGGAGGTCCTTGTACAACAGAGTCAGGACCAATTTAGTCCATGTACTATAAGAGAGAGTGCAAAAAAGGAAAATTAACAACGAAATTGACTATTTACGTTAATAAAATATTAGGACACGAGTAATTCAGTCCCTTTCAAATTTACATAGGGTAATCTAGTCCCTATATTATTCAAATGTGAGGAAAGAGGGGTAATTTAATTGGGGGTTAACTCCTCTCGTTCGTAAAAAAAATTAAGTGGTTCAGAGAAAAACAAGACAGATGCAAATGTGAAAAAATACATCTACACAATATAATCATCACTTGGTGGAATTTCATCAATTAAAAAACATAAATAATTCAAACAACTTTGTATCAAATAATAAAGTTTATAAACATTCAAACATATTTAATTAATAGTTTTTAGTAATTTTGCAATGTCAATAACCCCGAATTTCTACGGAAAATATACTTTGCAAATTTTAAATAAAGAATTTTGTACTACTTGGCCAACTGACCCAAGTGTCAAATCCACTAGGTAGGTGGCTTACCTATTGGGCTTTTATAGTATACAAGGTGAAATATGGGCACTTGGGCGGCACTTGTTCTTCCCTAATTGGTTTCGAATTTTCAATATAAATAAAAGGACATAAAAATTCAAAAAACTATTATGACTATCCCTATAGGGTTTGGATTTGTAAGTTATAATGATTTGATTTTCTATGCATTTCATTGCACTGAAAACAAAAGAAGGTCTTGCTTAGTCTAGGTAGTTGATGTCATCTTTGTTAGGATGCGTTTGCTAAAGGACCGGAGTAACATTCTCAAAACAAATAATTCCTTGTCTTATACAAACCCTGTGGTCTATCGTTTTTGCAAAACAAAGAAAAAGAGAATAAAGTTCTATTGAAATCCATATACGATAGAATTGATTTAAAATATATATTACTTTCAATTATCGAGTATATTAAAATAACTCAGAAAGTTCTTTTATGTACAAAAATATTTTAAGATACGATAGGGTTTATGAAAATTCATGAAAGAGATTTAGGATTTTTGAGCGAAAGTAGATATGTTCTCTCCAGAAAATTTTGGAAGAAACTAACGTGGGAAACTTTTTCTAAAATGCTACTACCATCGACACGGAATTTCTAACATTTCAAGATTAATGATAGGTCTAATTATTGCAATAATATAATTCCCGCAAACTTCCTTAACATGCAATATTTACTTGTTGAAATATTATTAAAAATACAATTTTCCTTGTAACAAAACCCACATTCCTCTTCCATTAACAATTTGGACAACAAGACATAAAAGCTAAAGCAACAATACAAGCCTTTAATTTGGAATTTGAATGGTAGATGGCCCAAAAGTGGTTTTAAAAAGAAATTTTCATGCCAACTAACGAGTTGGAATCATTATCTCGACCATAGTTGAAATGGAATAAGCTACAGAAGTAAAACTATAACTTTTAAACAAAATGATAGCGGTACCTTTACCACGATTAAATTTCCTAACAAATTTTAAATTCATATCTGATTGTAACAAACTTTTAATACGCGCATATATATAAAGACATGCGTGATTACAATTGCATTACCCTTAATTCTTCCTGCTCATTCCTACTATTTAGATATCGTGAATATGGATTTGAAATGCATATTCAGCCCAGCAATCCTTGTTTCCTAGATATCACATTCGTCGACACAAAATGTGAACGTTGCGATTCAAGGAGCAACACCAATTGCTGAAACAGATGATAACTTTGTATGAGCTACATTGGATTGGTGGCCTATTGAAAAATACAACTACAATCAATGTCCTTGGGGAAAGGCTGGACGTTTAAATTTGGTAAGAATATTTTATTGTGTGTGTATGAACAATGTCTTTTACGTAAATTTTGACTTTTCTGTTATTTTATGTTTTCCGTAGGATTTGAAAAAGAAGGGTCTAATAAATGCAATAAAAGGTGAGTTCTACGTATATAATATTACATGTCTCTATCATTAATTCATCCATGGTAGCCCATACCCTAAGAATAAAAAAAGAGATTACAAATATTGCGATTCGAATACTGTTAAAAGCCACCTCATAAGAGTGGTTGTGTGAACGAGTTGGACTAAACTTGGTTCAACGCTGGTAAGAACAATTTCAAGCTAATTTTTAAAATCACTTTTAGCATTCAATCCTTTAAGAATCAAAGTTGGTGGGCCGTTGCAAGATCAAGTGGTGTACGGAGTAGGAGTTAAGAATTGCCCCAATTTCATGAAAAATAAAGATAGTTTATTTGGATTCTCTCAGGGCTGCCTTCCCATGGAAAGATGGGACGAACTCAATAAATTTTTCAATCAAACTGGGTTGGTATTTTTATTTATTCCAAAAAAGAATTAAGCGTTCCTTTTTTTTTTCTCTTAGTAAAGACATTGACTTTATTGATATGACATTTTGAAGAGTAAAGGTTACATTCGGGTTGAATGCTCTTCTCGGAAGAAACTAGTCACAAATCAAAAAGGGTCTTTGGGTTGGCGATTGGAAATCACAAAATGCAAGGGATTTCATGAAGTATTCTATTTCCAGGGGGTACAAAGTTGACTCTTATGAATTTGGTAACTAAATTTGATTTCCCGAAGCTTTGCATGAGATTAATTTCCATTACATATTTCGAATTGTATTTTAATCAATTTATCATTTTAGGAAATCAACTCTTTGGAGCTGGGATGGGTACAAGTGTTGAGGCTGAACAATATGGAAAAGACATAGTAGTTCTTAAGAATCTAGTGAAAGAATTACACCCAGATCCTCGAACTCAACCGAAGGTTCTAGGTCCTAGCGGTTATTATGATGAGAAATGGTTTAATTCCTTCCTAGAAGTTTCGGGACATGCTGTTGTTGATAGAGTTACACACCATATCTATAATCTTGGACCTGGTATCCAAATTTGTCTCAATTCAGTGTTTATCAAAGAGCTTTTGGAGGCTTACTTATTACTAGTAGAGTCAGTTTCTTAATTCGATGGATGCATATCCAGGTGATGATCCAAACATGATTATTAAGATTCAAGATCCATATTACCTAAATCAAGTTTCCCAAACCTATAAAGGTGTTTTGAATATTGTCAACAAGTTTAAACCGCAGTTGGGAGCTTGGGTTTCTGAATCTGGCGAGCTCTTAACGGCTGTGCTAAAGATTTGTCTCCAACCTTTGCTGATGGATTTTGGTAATATTTTTCTCTCCGTTTCTTCTACCGCTAACTTTCTTTTGTGTAATAATACACGCGGTCAAACTTTTCTCCCTTAACAGGTATTTTGATCAATTGGGAATGGCTTCAACCTACAATGACAAAGTCTTTTGCAGGGAAACTCTCATCGGTGGAAGTTATGCTTTACTTAATACTACAACATCTATTCCCAATCCAGATTACTACGGGTCTGTATCTTACACAGATAGTGTGTAATATCCGGAATTAAGGGTCATGCAATTTAATTAATATCTACGTGTTAGTATGCTCTGTATGATGTTTGAGTGTGTTTGGGGGCTTCGGGAAATCTTGGGGATAAGTTTAGGGCTTGGGAAAAAATTTTATTTTTAAGCCTTTAGGGGGGAGAGCTAAGGGAATGAGGCCTTAGGGGAAATTGATGTGGAGTTCATGACACAAGTAATTCAGTGTTAAAGTGGCAAGGGAGGCGCCACTTAGAGCACAGGGGGTGACACCTCAGGGAGCTACAAGGGATAAGGTTCGAGCTGCGGGGATAGCATTTTGGAGCTTGTTTTTGTGTCAGGAGGAGGAGGAGTTGGAGTTGGCATGGGCACTTGAAGATAGGAGGTTTGAAATGGTCAAACATTTCAAATGGGTGGTGGAGAGCTAAGCATGGAGTTAAAGCATTCAAACACTTTCAAATGGGTGGATATGAGTAAAATGAGGAGGGAAATAAGGGATTTGAGAGAGAGAGGAAGAGTTGGCCGAATATGGGGCTTTGGAGGGTGGTATTTTCGGTCATGTTTGGGGGATGTGAGTGCCGAATTTGCTTATAGTGGTAGAGTGCATCTTTTGGTTTTTCCTTCTCAAGTCTTGTGTCGAAAAGTGGTGAGCATCTCAAGTTCTTTTTTTTTTCTCTTTTAGGTCTCTTAGCCGAAACCTTGGAAGACCCTTGGGATTACTTTTGTTCAACTTTTACTTCTCTTCTTCTAAAGCCGAAAGTGCCATATTTCCTCTCCTTTCCATTTGAAGGTCCATTCTTTTCTTGTAGCCTCTCTAGCCGAACCACAATTCTCCCTTCTCCTCTCTTTTCTTTTTCATCTTTTTCATCTCGATAGCCTTAAACCTTTATTTCTATCTCAAGAGCTGAATTCTACCCCTCACTTTCTATCATAACCGAACCCTTTTGATCATAGCTGACCCTTCTTTTGTTCATTGATTGTAAGTCATTTCTTGACCGAACTCTTTCTACTATTTCTTCTTGAATCTATTTTTATTTCATTCTGTGGGGGTTTGGTTGATCTTTGGTTTTTACCAAAGTGGTATATTTCACTTATCGGTGGTAACACTTCTGTTGGTTTTCTGTAAGAGGGAGCGCTATCATTCGTTTAATCCTAACTCTTCCAATCGATTTCCAATATAGTGGTAAGGGGTTCTTTATTCTTTTTAATCTTTCTCCTTCCATTTTGGTTTGTCGAAACCAAATAATTAACTTTGGTTCTTGGGTGTGGTGACTCTTCATAAGGGCCTTAACTTGGTGTTTCTTTTGTTTTAACCTAGCGTTAGGGAGGTTAAGGACCTTTGGGATCTGATCAATCGAGGTAAGCAGGATATCATGTTAGGCCAAAGGCCACTTCTTTTCTGGACATTAAGTGTTAGGGTCGATTTTAACATGGTTTATGTAGGGGATTTTGACAATATCAACGTGCAAGCGTATAGCCTTCGAGTTTTAGTCGACTGTGGTAAGGATATTCTTTTATCAAGTGTTCTTTTGGGTTTCGTTTAGATCTGATTCAATATCTTAACGGGTTTTTGACTAAGATATTATTGATGGATGCAAGTACCACCAATGGGAAAAAGGGGTCAGACACATAGTCCCTACCCCTAAATACAAGAAGCGGTCGGTTTCTGCGGTCCGGGATTGGCCTCCGGGGTGTGGGCCAACGTTGGAATAGGATCGTAGGCAGATAACGGTAGTGTCAGTTAGAGATAGCGTTGATGTAGAGGGCGTGATTTTACGAGTTATCAGGTGTGTAGTTATTACACTGTTTCTCTGTTTAAAATTAATTAAATGTATGTGATATGTGTGGTAGCTGAAAATAACGGCTGTGGTGGTGTGGCTACCCATATTGGGTGATCTGGTAACCATGTTAGTAATTTTCTAATACTAAAACTTTGGATGGATATTTGTGTAACTTGGTAAGCATGATGTGTATGCATGACTGATATGTTCATAACGATTATATTGTCATTTCATCATATATATTGTATGTGCATGGGGATCGGGATATATATATGTTTGATGAAGGAAAGGATGTACATTTATGTACGTGGTTTGATGTTAGCCCTGAGCTACATCGTGGATTGATGTTGGCTTCGTACCTCATCGTGGATTGATGATGACCTTGGGTCACATCGTGGATATTGTGATTTAATCACGTGGATCAGTGGCTAGACCACTAATTGGACTTTGAGCAGCATGACTGCCAAAGAGGTGTGTAGCAGATGGAGGGATTTAGTAATCCCCTGGTGTGTGGTGGCAGGATATACGGGGTGTGTAGCGGTTGGATACTAGGTTGGGTTGGGTTGCCATTTTGCATAATCATGTGTGGCATGTGGATTGGTGTGGTTGTGGGCCAAGCCCATTTATGGAAACATGTGGAATAATTGCACACTGAGTCGGTTTGACTCACCCTATTTTTCTAAAAACAATACAGGTGATACGTGATTTCTGGACCGGGCTGGAGTGGACTTGAGGTGGCCATGCAGAAGTTGTTTTAATTATACATGCACTTTAGATTTTTTTTTAAAAAAAAATTACTTTTGTGTTAATTTTTATTGTAGTAAGGCCGTTTTAAGTATTTTGGAATTTTTATCATGGTTTTAAGTTGGTATTAAAACGGATTATGGATTAAAAATAACTGGAAACACGTGCAACCTAAAAAGCAAATTAAGGATTTCAAATTCAGACTTTTGATAGTAATTAGTTTATTAAAATCCCTTCCAAACAATAACTCAACTTTTATACAAATGTGTAAGTTTTATTTCCCGGTAAAAATATGATTTTCAAAACGATAAACCTTATAGCTATATATATTCGTTTTCAAACTTCAGGACAGATCTTTTTTCAAACTACTTCTCAGTAAAAGCTAAATATCCGTTTTTCTTTAAAGACTTGACATGAGTTTTTTTTTATCAAACTCTTCACAAAACTTTTTCCCCGTAACATTCCGAATTTGGCTGTAGTGTTTTGGGCCGGGTTTGGGGTGTTACATAGTGTGAGCCTTATCCTTGGTTTTTTTTCCCTATAGCAGCCAACATAATTCATCTTATACATTTGTTTAGTTTCTAGTGCACTTCTATGGTACCGACTTATGGGAAGTACTATACTTGCCGTAACTCAAGAGTCTAACCCAAATTTGCGTGTATATGCTCACTGTGCAAAGAAAAAGGTATGCCAACTTTGATAGAGTGAAATTTTTGTTTTTCAAATTATTTATTTTTATTAAATATTACCTGCATCATTTTCTCTCTTGTAGCCTGGGATTTCTATCATTTTTGTTAACTTGTCGAAGGATAGCTCATTTAATGTCACCCTTTCAAATTACGAACATCAGAGTCGTAACTTGAGATCCACGGATGTTGCGAAGCCTAATTTTGAATTTAAAGGTTCCCAGAATAGAGAAGAGTATCATTTGGTTGTGCTTGCTGGAAACATACAAGGTCAAATCGTGTTGCTGAACGACGTTCCAAAGGTTCCAACAGTCACATTCGACATTCCGACGATGGAGCCAAAGCTTGTCAATGCTTCCACACCCATCTCTATTGCAGCTCATTCCATAGTTTATGTAACCATCAGAGACTTTCAAGTCCCTGCCTGTGCTTAAATTACACCATTTCTTTATCTAAAATGTAATTCCCTCAAACCTTGCTTGAACTTTTAGAACGTGATAAGAGTTTCTAACTTAACTTTTCCGTTGTTACTATTGTTTTAGTTATGTATGGATGTTTAAATTTTAGTTTCCTTCAATTTTTCTGCCTTTATCTCAATTCATTCCTTACTATATTTTGCATGGACAAAACAACCCACCAGGAATAAATCACTCACTGTCGCCTCTATATTAGATTCGGCATGTTTCCAATGTTTTTTTCATCTACTTCATTTTCGTACATCTTCTGCCACAAGTTGACTAGTGCAATTTCAAATTTAAAGGTAGTGCCCTACATGTTTTAATGATAAAGATGAACATAATAAAATGTAATATAATTAATCGAAACTCATTTATTTACCTTAGAAATATTTTTTCCCAAATATTACAACGTACGAAAGATTAAGAATTAAATGAACGCTATTGGAAGAAAATAATATTCCTTTCAAATGTTTGGCGAAAAGAATCTTTACTAAGGATAACGAACGCCCTCTTTTGTCTCGGGTCGCTATGGAACGGGTATAGGCCTTTCCTAGTTGAAGATTGAAATTGTTCTACATCAACCTGGTCATTCTGGTTTTGTGGGGTTTGAGTACTCTTTCCACTCGCGCCTTGGATGCCTAATTTGAGTAGCCAATTTGTTCATAAATTTCCCATGACTTGTTTTGTTCTTTTATTCTTGTTTTCTTTTTATGATTCCACCTATTTTGCTTCTTTTAGTTTGTAGGAAAAATAACACGGGAGGTCCTTGTACAACAGAGTTAGGACCAATTTAGCCCATGTACTATAAGAGAGAGTGCAAAAATGGACAATTAACGACGAAATTGACTATTTACGTTAATAAAATATTAGGACACGAGTAATTTTGAAACACCCCAAACCTGGCCCACGAGCCCTGACCGGATCTGGCATGCTTCTAGAGAGAAACCATTCAAAACTTATTTGAACTTTGCCAAATTTTGTGTGTTTTTGAAGAATAGTTGATTTGGTGTCAAAACATTTAACTTTTATTTTTTTTAAGAAAAGTTACTTAAACTTTAAATTGATAAAAATCGTATCCTACTAAAATAATTTTAAAATGCATGCATAAACAGCTTTCATACTAGTGGCCTTATTACATCAAAGGAAACCCAAATAAATCCAAAACTTAAATATTAAAACTAATAAAAATAAAATAGTCTCTGAAATGAGCATGGCCACCATTAAGCTCCCCGCCGACCACATCCATTCTTGAGTGTCACTGAAAATATATCCCACAACGGGGTGAGTCAAACGGACTCAGTGTATAACCACCAACACAAACTCTCAATCAATTTAGGCATGTCAAATCATACATATAAAACATATATAATCAATTATACAAACCCGAACCCAAACCTAGATAACCATCCGCTACACACCACCCGTACCAACCATCACACCGTGGGGACTACTAAGTCGACCCTCCATCCGCTACACATCATCGAAGGCAGTCGCTGCAGACGACTTGCACATCGCCCTTATAAATTAGTGGCATAGCCACCAGATAATATTTTGTGACGTAAGTCACCACATTCAGATCTCGTGACATGAATCACCACATTCAGATATTGTGGTATAAACCACCAGATCACTTCCCCTTTTCATATCACCCATATGCCCCATGTCATACAAATCATGCCAATAGCTTATCTTATGCCTTATTCACATTCGTTACAGTTTCACATGTGTGCCATAACAGGTATTCATAATATTATAACCACGGTAGTAGTAGGTTAACGTACCTGAGTACTTTGTACCATTGCATGGTACCCTTAGCCACATTTTACATATTCTTATTAACACATTTATTAAAACATTACCATAAATCTATTAAGACTTAGGGTTAGGGCTACACACCTGATTTACTTAACGAGTTCAATGAAATCCCGAAAATCCTGATCTAATGCTTTAGATCCTTAGTTCCTACATTCGGCCAATCACTTAGTGTTTTAGCAAAAAGCCTTTTGGCTAAACAATCAAATCCCGAAGGATTATTGCAACCAAAATCCTTACCTTGCTGCCGATTTGATTACTAATCAAATCTCGAAACTTTTTGATGTTCCCTCTTGCAATCGGCTAGACACTAAATCACTTAACTAGTTAGTTTTTGACTTTTTGAATAAATACGAAATAGATCTGAAACACCAAATATGGCCTTGGCCGAATATCATGTGTACTTACCTTGCGATTTTAAATCCCGAAAGTGGTTACTTGCTTTGAAGTTGTCGAAATCCCTACTTGTCAATTGTTAGAATCGGTTTTAATACATGGAAACTATGAAGATGGCCCTTGGCCGAATATTCACTTACCTTGTTTGACTAGATCCCAAATTTAACCCTTGCTCTTGATGATGTCGAAATTCCTATAGGCATGTGTAGATCCAAACCATCATTTAAACATAATAAATGACCTTCAGCCCAAAACCACACTCGTTTACCTTAGATCTAGAAATCTCGAAGAACTCCTCCTGTAACACCCTAAAAATCTGAGTATTGATATATTGCATGATTTGGTGTTTAGATTATGAAGGAAAATTTTCTTACTTTTATTTTTTTTTTTGTGTTTATTATAGTCCTGAAGAAGAGTATAGCATAATTTGGGTAAGGAATAAAATTTTATATTTGAGAATTTATTGAAGAGAAGCAAGTGTCATTAATACTTAAGTTAATTTAAGTGTTAATAAGTGACATAAGATGAGTACATGGCATGGTGGTGTTGGCACATGAGTTGTAGCATGAGGGGAGAGGTTCGAATGCCTTGTTTAACATCTAGGTAAATTTTATTTTTAAATTTTCTGCACATGTATAGCAAGTGTCGGCCAAGCATAAATATGGTAAGTGTTGACCTTGTTATTTTTGGTTAGTATATCAAAGGAATAAGGTAAGTGTAAACATAGGGTATGGAATCAAAAACTTAAGGAAAATTATGGAGACATGGGGCAAGTATCAAGAAGAATGTTTTGGAAACAAAATCATGGTCATTTGACCAAGCATTTGGATGGCAATATGGTCTAGGGAGGGAGCCAAATTTTTGGTGTTAGTTTGGCTAGGATTTGAAGTCTCTTTTTGGTCATTCTTAGCATATGTGCAAAGTTTTGCAATCCTTTCTCAACTTTTCTCCCTTGGCCGAATTTGTGCATTTGGTAAAGCCTAATTCTTTTGACCATTTGGTCATTTTTGTTCATCTTTTGAATTTTCTCTTGTGCTTCTTCTTAGTGCCGAAATTGTTAGTACCAAAAAGACCATATCTCTCTTTTTGTTTTCTTTCTCCATTGCCGAATGAACCTTGCTCTCTAATACATCTTTTCCTTTCTCTTTTCTTCTCTTTGAAAATCGAATCTTTATTATCATCTCTTCTCTTATTTTATTTCTTTCCACTCATCTTTTCTCCATTGTTTTTCTCCATGGCCGAATGTTAGTGAGCCATAGCCGAATCAATTTTTTCTTTTCTTTGGTTATCATAGCCGAATCCTCCATCACTTAGAGACATCATTTTCAATCCTTTCTTTTCAACCGTGGACAAAAGGGTAAGAATTCTTTTTAATTTCGTTTAGTTAGAAGTAGTCATGGCCGAATTTTAATGGTGATAAGAGGATCTTTTGGATCGAAATTTATTATTCCTTCTATTAAACGTTTCCAATGGTTATATTTTAGTGCGATAACAGAAGATCGAAAATCAAGTGGTCGTGAGTGACATAGAACGCTTGGACCGATTCTCCTTGTGGAACAAGAATATTGTGGTAAGGAAATCTCCTTCTTTAAAACCTTTAGTCATAATCGATATAAATATTTTTAGGACGTGCTAACAATCTTTTGATATTGAAGACTTTCAAAATAGGGAAGAAAAGGGCGGTGTTTAGTCTTCGAAAGAAGGGCGGATCCACTATTCCCCCTAAGTATAAACGAAGAGCGGTTTCGACAGTCCGAGATTTTCCATCGGGTTCCGTACCATCTTCCGAAGGAAGTCAATTATTTGAAGTAGTAAGAACTCCCGAGCCTTTGTACGTTAGTGGATTCTCAGCGAATAACGAATCAATAAACGAGGAGAAACCGAAAATTGAAGTGATTCAAAATCAAGAGGGTAAGGTTTTGGATCTAATATCGATAATGTATTTTTATACAAAATAGTGTTCTAATGGATCGAAATATGTTTTAGGTGTCGAGGAGCAAGAAGGATTAGTACTCTCGATATCGAGGTGTGTAACTTCACACTTTTTCTCGGGTTTGGACGTTATTGCGAAGATTGAGTAAAATCGTAAAACGACTAGATCGGCTTAAAACGTAATAATTGGTATTTCGACAAAAATACATGAAAACGACAAAATTGTAGAAATTACGAAAATGCCCTCGAGAAATTAGTTGTAAATATGTAAAATTGTATATCTCGTAATAATTGGGCCGAAATCTCTGTTAGATCGATAATTGGGTCGAAATCTCTGTTAGATCGATAATTGGGCCGAAATCTCTGCTGGATCGTTAAATGGGCCTAAAAGTCTATTATATTGAAAATTGGACCGAAATCTCTGTTAGATCGATAATTGGGCGAAATCTACATTAGATCATAAATGGTAGTAATCTCATTAAATTGTTAAGCGGTGAAATTCTCGCTAGATTGATAAATGGGCCAAATTCCTGCTAAATCATAAATTTGGGCATAAGTTGTTAAATTGTTAATTGGGCCAAATGTTATTTTTGGGCCTTAATAAAAATTAGAAATATTGACTCTTGTTAATGGGCCTTTTTGATTAAATCATTGTATAATCACAGTTTACTTTGCATACATATTGCATGGGTTGGGAAAATGATGAAGAGAAGAAGGCCTGTTGCCAAAATCTAGTTCGGTGGCTTTGCCACAAAATTATGGCTATTTGCCTCTAGTTCGGTGGCTCTGCCACAAAAGTAATAAATGGCTATTTTCCTCTAATTCGGTGGCTCTGCCACAAAAATAATAATTGGCTCAATGCCTCTAGTTCGGTGACTTTGTCACAATCTAGTTCGGTGGCTCTGCCACAAATATAAAATGGCTTAATGCCTACGATTGGTGTGATGGCGGGGTGGGTTGACTTGATCCCCATAGGTGTGATGGTTGGTACGGGGGTGTGTAGCGGATGGAATTAGGTTTGGGAGGGAAAAATTCATTTTTACATGCATGTTATTAATTATGTTATTCATTATGCTATTAAATATGTTATTAATTATGTTTTAATTACGCTTATGGGCTCAAGGCCCAAATCCATAATTTGAAAATCCGCCCATGGACAAAGTAAGTGAGTTATACATTGAGTTCTAAGTAACTCACCCTCAAATTTTCCATCTCGTAATGGAAATTGACGTGGACTTGGGCCGAGGATGACTTCGTGGAGGCCATCTTGCAAAACATGGGTTTATTAAACTCGAACTTTTTAATAAGTATTTTACTATTTTGGGTTAATGTAATAAGGGCCTCTATTAATAATTTATGGATTTTTATGTGTGATTGGTTTTAAACTATATTTTGGACATTTAAATATGGGCTTATGATTATATGATGTTTTATCAAAATAAATTGGGTTTTCAAATATATGAAATTCCTTTATAAATATTTTATTATTGTTAACTCTTAATTAAATTATCTAAGGGTTTTGATAATACAAAGTTAATAATGTTTTTCAACTAATGTTTTCTAATATACATCAAATTTAAAATACTCTTCTGATTTTTTTATTAAACCTTGTAATTCCCAAAAATAATATTGTAGATTTCAACTCATTGAAGATTTTAAGATAGCTCGATTCATGTAACAAACCAAATCTAGTCTTAATGCATAGACCGGGTTTGGGGTGTTACATTTAATGGTATCAGAACCAGTTTCAAAAACTCGGACTGTGGCTTGGGTTCACAAATAATTTCTGTATGAAATCGTTCAATTATATTTTAAAGATCAGTATGGCACCACAAGCATCCGGCAACAAGTCAAGTAAGTATTTATTGCTTAATAATTACTATGATGATCACAGGAACACTCTAGAACTTCTAGTTTTAGATGTGAAAAATCGTAGAGATTGAGACTATAGGATATGTTGCGAAAAACAACTTTACCTCTCAAATCTCATAAAACATCGTTAATAAACACTGCAACAAATTTTTGATTCATAAAACTTGTAATCAGATAAAAACGAACAAGCCATCATGAGCATTAGAGGACGTGGTCGTGGACGCGGTAGACGTGGCCGTGGTAGAGGTCGAGGTGCTACAATCAAGCACCAAATCATATGCCGAAATGGGCGACTCGTCAATTGAGAGTGAGACGGGATCACGCGATCACATGGAAGAAGATAATGCTTTGACTCAAGCCATGCTGCGAGTCCTAAAAAGGGTCGTTGAAACTAGAATTGGGCCAACAACTCGTGGGTCAATTTCAGAACGACTTAAGTCCAATAATGCAGAAGTTTTCAGAGGAGTTTCTGGTGTAGCTCCGAATGTGGCTGAATACTGGCTCGAAGCTGTGGAACGGATTATGGATGATATGGAATGCACTGTTGAGCAAAAACTGAAAGGAGCTGTATCCTTGTTAAGAGATGAGGCGTATCAGTGGTGGCTCACTGTTCGAGAAGGCACCGAAGCTGCACTGATTAATTGGGAATTCTTTAAAGCTGCCTTCCAAGGAAAATACGTTGGAACGAGTTATGTAGATGCTCGAAGGAAAGAATTTCTGAATCTTGTCCAAGGAAGGAAGGAGGTCTAAGGTTCAAGTCTTGGTAAATGTGGTATCTGCATTAAAGGTAGAGAAGTTGGTTCGGAAAGGATATGGAGCATTCCTAGCCTTTATCTGTGCTTTGGATGCCAAAGAGTTATCTGTGAATGATGTGAGGACGGTGAAGGAATTTTCTGATGTATTTCCCGAAGAACTTCCTGGTATACCTCCAGATCGGGAAGTAGAATTTGGCATTGAGCTTTTGCTCGAATGACTCCGAGTGTCCATTGCTCCTTATAGAATGGCACCGAAGGAGTTGGCTGAGCTTAAAGCTCAAATTCAAAAATTGCTGGATCGGGGATTTATTCGACCAAGTGTGTCTTCGTGGGGAGCACCAGTTTTGTTCGTCAAGAAGAAGGATGGATCGATGCGTATGTGCATCGACTACAGACAATTGAATAAATTGACGATCAAGAATTGGTATCCTCTACCGAGAATTAACGACTTGTTTGATCAATTAAAAGGAGCTTCAGTTTTCTCCAAAATTGATTTGAGGTCGGGTTATCACCAGCTCAAGGTGAAAGAAGCGGACATTTATAAGACGGCATTTCGGACACGCTACGGACATTATGAGTTTGTAGTGATGCCGTTTGGATTAACCAATGGACCAGCCGCATTTATGGACATGATGAACCGAGTCTTTCAACCATATTTAGACCAGTTTGTGGTAGTGTTCATAGATGACATATTGGTTTATTCGAGAAATGAGGAGGAGCATGACAAGCATTTGCGGATAGTATTACAGCTACTTCGTGATAAGCAACTGTATGCCAAATTTAGTAAATGCGAATTTTGGCTAACGGAAGTGACTTTCCTTGGTCATGTGGTACCAGCTGAAGGAATAAGGGTGGATCCTCGAAAAATTGAGGCTATTCTGGATTGGAAACCACCAACATCGGTAGCTAAAATTCAGAGTTTCTTGGGTTTGACTGGATATTATAGATGTTTTGTAGAGGGGTTTTCGTTGATTGCTGCACCCTTGACTAAACTGTTGTGGAAGGGAGCTCTGTATAATTGGACTGAAAAGCAGCAAGAGAGTTTCGAGAAATTGAAGAAGATCCCACGAAGCTCCAGTTTTGATTCAATCGAGGTGGAAAAGAATTCATTGTTTATTGTGATCGTCTCACACAGTGCAGGTTGTGTGTTGATGCAAAATGGAAAGGTGGTGGCCTATGCTTCTCGTTAATTGAGACCGCACGAAGTAAACTACCCTACTCATGATTTGGAGTTAGCTGCTATGGTCTTTGCTTTAAATATTTGGAGGCACTATCTCTACGGTGAGAAATCTGTCATCTACACGGATCACAAGAGTCTTAAATACCTCCTTACCCAAAAAGAGTTGAATTTAAGACAAAGAAGATGGGTATAATTATTAAAGGATTATGATTTCTCAATCGAATATCATCCTGAAAAGGCTAACGTGGTAGCTGACGCGTTAAGTCGTAAGGCAGTATCTGATTTGAGAGCATTGTTTGCCCATTTGAGTCTCAGATGAGGATGGTAGTTTGTTAGCGAACTTCAAGTGAAGCCTCGTGGTGGAACAAATCAAGGAAAAACAGACATCAGATGAAAAGTTGGGACCTTTACTTCAGCAAGTTGAAAATGGTGAAATCGAGGATTTTGGAATAAACACGGAAGGTGTGTTGTGCTTTCGAGGAAGAGTATGTATGCCTAAGGACTCAGATCTGAGGCAAATGATTCTACGGGAGGCGCATAGTAGCCCTTATGCTATGCATCCCGGAGGAAATAAGATGTATCGAGATCTCTGTGAACAGTATTGGTGGACAGGGTTAAAGCGAGAGATTTCAGAGTTTGTGGGAAAATGTTTGACTTGTCAGCAAGTGAAGGCAGAACATCAATTACCGTCTGGATTGTTACAATAGATAAAGATTCCTCTTTGGAAATGGGAACGGATAACTATGGATTTTGTTAGTGGGTTACCTTTAACACCTACTAAGAAAAATTTCGTTTGGGTAATTGTTGATCGTTTGACGAAGACTGCTCATTTCCTACCTATTCGTACGGATTATTCATTGCAAAAGTTGGCAAAGCTGTACATATCTGAAATTGTGAGGTTGCATGGGGTACCTGTATCTATTATATCAGACAGAGATCTCAGATTTACATCACGATTCTGGAAAGCTCTGCATGAAGCCTTGGGGACAAAGTTGAATTTCAAGACGGCTTTTCATCCTCGGTCGATGGTCGATCGGAGAGGTAATTCAGATATTGGAAGATATGTTAAGGGATGTGTAATCGACTTGAGGGTAGTTGGGAGGATTATCTACCATGGCGTAATTAGCGTATAACAACAAACTATCGGTCTAGCATTCGGATGGCACATTACGAGGCATTGTATGGTCGTAAGTGTCGTTCTCCTATTTGTTGGACTGAGTTGGGTGAACGACAGATGTTAGGTCCTGAGATGATATCTAAAACAGAGGAAAAGGTAAAAGTTATTCGAGCACGGTTGAAAGAAGCCTCAGATAGACAAAAGTCGAATGCAGACCTGAAGCGAAAGGATATCGAGTATGATATGGGGGATCAGGTTTTCTTGAAGGTCTCACCTTGGAAAAAGATCTTCAGGTTTGGAAGAAAGGGCAAGCTAAGTCCTAGGTACATTGGACCTTATCGTGTGTTGAAGCGTGTTGGTCCAATGGCTTATCAGATTGAGTTACCTCCGGAATTGGATCAAATTCATAATGTTTTTCATGTTTCCATGTTGAGGCGTTATAGATCAGATCCTTCGCACATTATCTAGGTAGAAGAATTGGAGTTGAATTCAGATTTGTCTTTTGAAGAAGAACCAGTGGAAATCTTAGACCGAGATGTCAAAGTGCTAAGAAAGAAAACCGTGCCATTGGTCAAAGTTTTATGGCGTAACCACGGAGTGGAGGAAGCTATGTGGGAGCCTGAGGATGCAATTCGGCAACAATACCCTCACCTATTTTAATCAGGTAAATTTTGAGGATGAAATTTTCTTTAAGGAGGGTAGAGTTGTAACACCCTAAAAATCTGAGTATTGATATATTGCATGATTTGGTGTTTAGATTATGAAGGAAAATTTTCTTACTTTTATTTTTTTTTGTGTGTTTATTATAGTCCTGAAGAAGAGTATAGCATAATTTGGGTAAGGAATAAAATTTTATATTTGATAATTTATTGAAGAGAAGCAAGTGTCATTAATACTTAAGTTAATTTAAGTGTTAATAAGTGACATAAGATGAGTACATGGCATGGTGGTGTTGGCGCATGAGTTGTAGCATGAGGGAGAGGTTCAAATCCTTGTTTAGCATCTAGGTAAATTTTATTTTAAATTTTCTCGCACATGTATAGCAAGTGTCGATAAGCATAAATAAGGTAAGTGTTGACCTTGTTATTTTTGGTTAGTATATCAAAGGAATAAGGTAAGTGTAAACATATGGTATAGAATCAAAACTTAAGGAAAATTATGGAGACATGGGGCAAGTATCAAGGAGAATGTTTTGGAAACAAAGTCATGGTCATTTGACCATGCATTTGACAACAATATGGTCTAGGGAGGGAGCCAATTTTTGGTGTTAGTTTGGCTAGGATTTGAAGTCTCTTTTGGTCATTCTTAGCATATGTGCAAAGTTTTGCAATCCTTTCTTAACTTTTCTCCCTTGGCGAATTTGTGCATTTGGTAAAGCCTAATTCTTTTGACCATTTGGTCATTTTGTTCATCTTTTGAATTTTCTCTTGTGCTTCTTCTTAGTGCCGAAATTGTTAGTACCAAAAGACCATATCTCTCTTTTGTTTTCTTTCTCCATTGCCGAATGAACCTTGCTCTCTAATACATCTTTTCCTTTCTCTTTCTTCTCTTTGAAAACCGAATCTTTATTATCATCTCTTCTCTTATTTTATTTCTTTTCACTCATCTTTTCTCCATTGTTTTTCTCCATGGCGAATGTTAGTGAGCCATAGCGAATCAATTTTTCTTTTCTTTGGTTATCATAGCGAATCCTCCATCACTTAGAGACATCATTTTCAATCCTTTCTTTTCAACCGTGGACAAAAGGGTAAGAATTCTTTTTAATTTCGTTTAGTTAGAAGTAGTCATGGACGAATTTTAATGGTGATAAGAGGATCTTTTGGATCGAAATTTATTATCCCTTCTGTTAAACGTTTCCAATGGTTATATTTTAGTGCGATAACGGAAGATCGAAAATCAAGTGGTCGTGAGTGACATAGAACGCTTGGATCGATTCTCCTTGTGGAACAAGAATATTGTGGTAAGGAAATCTCGTTCTTTAAAACCTTTAGTCATAATTGATATAAATATTTTTAGGACGTGCTAACAATCTTTTGATATTGAAGACTTTCAAAATAGGGAAGAAAAGGGCGGTGTTTAGTCTTCGTAAGAAGGACGGATCCACTATTCCCCCTAAGTATAAATGAAGAGCGATTTCGACAGTCCGGGATTTTCCATCAGGTTGTGGACCATCTTTTGAAGGAAGTCAATTATTTGAAGTAGTAAGAACTCCCGAGCCTTTGTACGTTAGTGGATTCTCAGCGAATAACGAATCAATAAACGAGGAGAAACCGAAAATTGAAGTGATTCAAAATCAAGAGGGTAAGGTTTTGGATCTAATATCGATAATGTATTTTTATACAAAATAGTGTTCTAACGGATCAAAATATGTTTTAGGTGTCGAGGAGCAAGAAGGATTAGTACTCTCGATATCGAGGTGTGTAACTTCACACTTTTTCTCGGGTTTGGATGTTATTGCGATATTGAGTAAAATCGTAAAAATGACTAGATCGGCTTAAAACGTAATAATTGGTATTTCGATGAAAATACATGGAAATGACAAAATTGTAGAAATTACGAAAACGCCCTCGAGAAATTAGTGGTAAATATGTAAAATTGTATATCTCGTAATAATTGGGCGAAATCTACATTAGATTGATAATTGGGCGAAATCTACATTAGATCGATAATTGGGCCAAAATCTACATTAGATTGATAATTGGGCAAATCTACGCTAGATCGTTAAATGGGCCTAAAAGTACATTATATTGAAAATTGGGCGAAATCTACATTAGATCGATAATTGGGCGAAATCTACATTAGATCATAAATGGTAGTAATCTACATTAAATTGTTAAGCGAAATGAAATCCTCGCTAGATTGATAAATGGGCCAAATTCCTGCTAAATCATAAATTTGGACATAAGTTGTTAAATTGTTAATTGGGCCAAATATTATTTTTGGGCCTTAATAAAAATTGGAAATATTGACTCTTGTTAATGGGCCTTTTTGATTAAATCATTGTATAATCACAGTATACTTTGCATACATATTGCATGGGTTGGGAAAATGATGAAGAGAAGAAGGCCTGTTGCCAAAATCTAGTTCGATGGCTTTGCCACAAAATTATGGCTATTTGCCTCTAGTTTGGTGGCTCTGCCACAAAAGTAATAAATGGCTATTTGCCTCTAGTTCGGTGGCTCTGCCACAAAAATAATAATTGGCTCAATGCCTCTAGTTCGGTGACTTTGTCACAATCTAGTTCGGTGGCTCTACCACAAATATAAAATGGCTTAATGCCTACGATTGGTGTGATGGCGGGGTGGGTTGACTTGATCCCCACAGTGTGATGGTTGGTGCGGGGTGTGTAGCGGATGGAATTAGGTTTGGGAGGAAAAATTCATTTTACATGCATGTTATTAATTATGTTATTCATTATGCTATTAAATATGTTATTAATTATGTTTTAATTACGCTTATGGGCTCAAGGCCCAAATCCATAATTTGAAAAAGCGGCCCGATGGACAAAGTAAGTGAGTTATACATCGAGTTCTAAGTAACTCACCCTCAAATTTTCCATCTCGTAATGGAAATTGGCGTGGACTTGGGCCGAGGATGACTTCGTGGAGGCCATCTTGCAAAACATGGGTTTATTAAACTCGAACTTTTAATAAGTATTTTACTATTTTGGGTTAATGTAATAAGGGCCTCTATTAATAATTTATGGATTTTTATGTGTGATTGGTTTTAAACTATATTTTGGACATTTAAATATGGGCTTATGATTATATGATGTTTTATCAAAATAAATTGGGTTTTCAAATATATGAAATTCCTTTATAAATATTTTATTATTGTTAACTCTTAATTAAATTATCTAAGGGTTTTGATAATACAAAGTTAATAATGTTTTTCAACTAATGTTTTCTAATATACATCAAATTTAAAATACTCTTCCGATTTTTTATTAAACCTTGTAATTCCCAAAAATAATATTGTAGATTTCAACTCATTGAAGATTTTAAGATAGCTCGATTCATGTAACAAACTAAATCTAGTCTTAATGCATAGACCGGGTTTGGGGTGTTACACCTCCTTATAGTCGACAACAACCAAATCCCGAAACCCCTTCATTGTTTCGGCCAAAGAATAGTAAAAGGGATTAGATTCCAACTTTCGGCTAAAAGAAAAAGGAATAAACAACAATAATAGAATCTTACCCTTACTAAAATCGACAGCATTCTTGCTTGCCACCACAGAAGGATTCGACTATAGGCTAAATGTTGATCAACAAGTTTTAGCTTTTGAGAGTTTAATGAACCAATCGGCTAGGAGTTATTTGTGTACTCGGCTTTTGATTAACAATAACAATTGTAAGCAAAAGAAGGAAAAGAATGAGATGGAGACTTAATGATGATTCGGCTTGAGTGAGAGAGAAGAGGAAAAAAGATTTGAGAAAAGAAAAAGAAGAAGAAAATTTTGACAAGACTTAATGCAATTTTCGGCCTAAGGGGTTTTGGTGACCGAATTTGTTAACCAAGAAATCCCTTGGCCTGCCATCACTCCCTCTCTCCATTCAATCCCCCTTTTCACTCCACTTTAGCTGAATCTGTAATATCCTGGATTTAGGGGTTATGCATTTGGTGCATAATTCAAGTGATAGTAGGCTTAGTGTGTGTGTTTGGATGAGTTTGATGGGTTTGGAAAACCCTAGAATGTAGGAGAAGGCTTAAGGAAATTATTGAATGTTAAGTGTTAAAAAGGGGGAGCTTGGCTAAGGAGGCCTTAAGGGAATTTATGAGGGAATTTGGACATAATTAATGCCTTGGTAAAGTGGCTTGAAGGCACCACTTAGGGCCTTGGTAAGTGACGCCATGTGCTATGAGGAAGGGAGGAGGTTCGAGCAACGTGGGAAGCAGAGGGGAGCTTTTATTTTTGCGTCAAGGTGGAGAGAGGTGGGATGGCATTTGGACTTCCAATGGATAAGGATTAAGCTTGTTTTTTTTTAAATATCGGCTAGGATGAGGAGATAAATTATTGATTTATTTTATTTATTTTAAATGATAGGATAAGAGATAAATGAGGAGAGAATAAGGGATATGATAGGGAAGAATTAAAGGATATGATAGGAAAGAATTAAGGGATATGATAGGAAAGAATTAAGGGATAAAATAGGAGAGGAATTTGGAATTTGATGAGAGGAGATTAAAAGGCCGGCCAAGGGACTCCCTTGATGTGCATTTTCGGTTTTGAGGTGCATAGGAAGTGTGGGTGCCGAATTTGGGTAGCATAAATAGGGGTCACCAGCTTTTGGCTATTCTTTTCTTCATTTTATTTTCTTTTGCCGAAATTTTGAGCAAACTCTCCCTTTTTCCTTCCCTTTCATTTGAAGCCGAAAACTGTTCCCCATTACTCACCATTGCTGAATATTCCAACTTTATTTGATGAGCCATAGCCGAATCTTTATTTGAATCTCCCTATCACTTCTTTTACTCTTCAAAGCCGAAAGTTAAGGGCCAAATTTAGTTTCTTTTTGTGGCCGAACCTAGGAAGGTGATTTTGGGAAGTTGATCGTTAGTGGTAAGCAACGAGTAGTGGTAAGTGTTTCTTTCTTTAGCAATCGCTTTTGGATTCTTTTCACAAGGGTGTCGAATCTAGTAATTAAGCTTTGGTTAAGGCATGGCCGAATATCGTAGTATCATAATATTGTGTCTTTTGTATGTAGCCGATATTAAGGAGCATTGAAGGAGTCATCCGGGATTTGAAGTGATCAAGGTAAGCAAGTATAGTATTTGGCCAAGGGCCATTTTGCCTAGATTTATGTGTTAAGCTGATTCTAACAGAGGTTAAGTAGGGGATTTCGATAGCTTCTAAGGCAAGTGGTGGTTTTCGGGATTTAGATCCGTAAGGTAAGGCAGTAGTGACTTTCGGCCATAAGCCATATTGACTGATAATGTTAGCCGATTCTGACTTAGGTTGTGTAGGATTGAGTTCAACAATCGCAAGGGTGCAAATCGTTAGGCGTGGATTTCGAGATTTAGTTGAATGTGTCAAAGCAGGTGCGTAGTTATCGCACTGTTCTCTTGTTGTGTGTATGTATTATATATATAAATATGTATATGATGTGCATGGTAGCCGAAATAATGGCTAAAAAGGTGGATACCCATGGTGGGTAATCAATTAAACAGGTCAGTACTTTATGACAATAAGTTTCCTATGGTATACGAATGAAATTGTGATAGCATGTGATGTATGCTTATTTTAATGATATTGTGGCATGATACATGGGGCTTAGGATGTGACTATTGAAGGACAGGGAGTACATTTATGTACGTGGCCTGATGTTAGCCTTGTGCTACATTGGCGCTTAATGTTAGCTATGTGCTTCATCAAGGTGGGATGTTGGTTGTGTGCCTCACCCTGATGGATGATAGCTGTGCGCATCACCGTGGATTGAGGATGACCTAGGGTCACCTCGAGGATATTGATATGTGGGATCACTTAGGTGATCGATGGCTTAGCCACGGCCTCGGGCAGCAGGTCTGCCAAGGTAGGTGTGTAACGGATGGATACTAGGTTGGGTTGGGCTTCATGTTGCATATTTATGTATGTGGACTTATGGATATGGGCCAAGCCCATATGTGGACACATGTAAGATAACTATGCAATGAGTCTGTTTGACTCACCCAAATTTTCTTACCAACATCGCACGTGATTCGTAATTCTTGGACCGGGTCGGAGCGGATACAAAGGTGGCCCATGCAGAAGATGTTTTACTTAATTTTACGTACTTTATAATTTAAGTAGTTTTGGAATAATTATTTGATGTAATAAGGGCCACTTAAAGTATTTGCAACTTTATTTATGGTTTTGAAGTTTAACCTATTATTGAGCTAATAATTGGCAATATTTTGAATCAACTTATTTTATAACAACTTATAATAAAGCTTTTAAATTCGGATAATTTGTACCAATAAGGTTTTACTTGGAATCTTAAATGTGAAATGTTTTTACCAATGACAACAAATTTCATCTTTTATTTTTAAGTAAAAATCTTTTCCAACGTTTTCCGCAGTGACATACCAGATTCGGTCAAGGCTCGTGGGCGGGTTTGGGGGTGTTACTATTTGGTATCAGAGCCTGATTCAAAATTTGTCTTTGAGGGTTTTGGGCCCAAAAGCATTTTTTTAAGGTGGGCTTTTCAAAGATTTGGGCTTTCATAAATTTTTCAGGTTTATTCGGGCATGGCACCTGTATCTCTGACCCGAAGTCCACCAGGTAAGTACCTCTAATTGTTGTGTGAATTATTATATGATTGGTATGTGGGTATGATGGGAATGTAGATTAGTGTATTAAGTTATTGAACTTTAGGATTAGCTTACTCCAACACAGAATTGCATAAAATTTTAAAGCCTAATTAAACAAACCTATGAGTAAGTCACCGAGTTAGGGTGTGGCAACCATTGTGCGCATGTCTAGGATTGGTTTGGTGGGAGCTTGGTATTTAAGCAGTCCTAGTGACTCACCTCCTCTCCACTCGAATCCTGCACAGTGCGTAGTAACAGTTCACCCAACCAAGAGGACTTATTCACGGCTAAACTCGATAATTAAAACTCGAAAGGACTAGTCATCTTGTTTTATAAAAACCTTAAGTTTTCAAAATTACTCCTTTGATTTGTAAAACCATTTTATACTTGGAAAATTTTTCAAAATATTTTCGATTTACAAAATTACCCAAATACCCCTAGGTGTCAAATTACCAAAATGCCCTTGGTTTATAAAATTACCATACTACCCACGACTTTTGTAAAAACATTCTTACTTTACAAAAATACCAAAAACTCCCATTTTACAAAATAGTAAGATACTCTGATTTGGGAAAATTTACTAAAATGCCACTAACTTCCAAAATTACCAAAATAACCCCGATTTCTAAAATTTCTGCAATATCATTGATTTGATAGAATTTTCAAAATAACCTCGAGATTTGTATATTTTGGAATGCCTTTGATTTGTAAAGATTTTCAAATTGACCCCAATTTATTACCAAAATACCCTGTAGGACAAATGATGAAAATACCCATGGAATAGGAATGGACAAAGATGTTCGAATGATGAATGTGTGTGTGATGGATATCATTGAATGTGTGTGTTTCTCTGAATTAGGGTAGAAAACTTGAAATGAAAACTCTGAATGATCGAAAGAACTACTATTAAGCTCTTTTCATAAAATTGCTCGCGGATAAACAGTGGAACAAATGCTAATTCATAAAATTTCTTAAATCTGAATAAATCGCGATAGTAGACATGAGTTCTAGGGGACGTGGTCGTAATGTACGAGGACGTGGTAGAGGCAGAATGACCGTGTCGGAACCCGTTAGATTGGGTCAAGGGTCTGAGAATGAGGTACCACCACCACTAGCTGTTGGTGTTGAGCAGCAAGATCAGATGGGGGATGATGCTGTATCACAGGCTGTACTGCGAGTTCTTGAGATGGTGGCTGAAGCAGGTGGAAATATGAGAGCTAGGAAGTCCGTACCTGAGCGACTCCGAGCCAATGGAGCTGAGGTGTTCTGTGGTGTATTTGAGTGGCACCCAATACGGCTGAGTATTGGTTGGAGGCGACCGAGTGAATTATGGATGAGCTGGATCTAACCACTGAGGAGAAAGTGAAAGGAATGGTGGCGCTACTTTGCGATGAGGCATATCAATGGTGGCTCACAGTTTGAGATGGTGCTACAGTTGAGGATCTCACTTGGGAGTACGTTAAGGCGTCTTACCATAAGAAGTATGTTGGTACTTATTATATTGATGCACAGAGAAAGGCTTTTAAAAATGGTTCAAGGAACAAACCGATGGCGAGTCGAGGCTAAATTCCTAAGGTTGAGCTGGTATGCTTGAGGAGTAGTGGCTACGGAGCATGAGCGATGTGTCCGATTTGAGGATGGACTAAGGGATGACTGAGGTCATTGATAGCTCCACAGCGGGGCGGGAGTTTGCCGTATTAGTAGAAAAGGCTAAAGTAGCGAAGGAATTAAGGACTCGTGAGGCGAGCGTAGATAAGGATAGGAACAGGATAAGAAGAGTTTTGGACCGTCGGAATTGTCAGGAGCCTTGAAAAAGACCGAGGGTTGAGAATTACCTTTCGTGTTGCTAAGCCGACTCTGGAAATTCAGACCGTCCGTGTTCTCGGTGTGGAAGGTATCATGTTGGTGAGTGCTGGAATCGGGATCGAGAGTGTTTTAGGTGTAAGTCTGAGGCTCATTTGATTAAAGATTGTCCTCAGGATCCGAATAGGGCTCGGACAGTAGGTTAGGGTGGTGTGTAGCTGGACAGAGGTGGTCAGCAAGTGACGAGGGGCTTGGTCTGAACCATGGAGGAAATGGTTCAGGCCAAGGTCGTGGAGCACCAGGAAGAGGAGCTAAAGGTACAGATGCGAGGTAGCTAAGGTTGGTTTATGCAGCCAAGCATCGCGAGGAGGAAGATGTGCCAGAGGTGACAACGGGTACATTCCTCATTTCTAGAATACCCTTTATTGCCTTGTTTGTTATAGAACTAGTTCGTTCATGTGTTGCTAGTGAAGTGTATGGAACCTTGAATGCGAATCTTGAGATGGTATCTAGGGAAATGTGCTAGTTTTATTAAGATCAGAGTGCACAGTAGTAGTGTAGTGTGGTGAGTTAGACTGTACGGCTGTTCGTTAGTAAGTAATTTCGAGGACGAAATTATTTTTAAGGAGGGTAGAACTGTAATATCTTAGATTTAGGGTTATGCATTTGGTGCATAATTCAAGTGATAGTAGGCTTAGTGTGTGTGTTTGGATGAGTTTGAGGGGTTTGGAGAACTCTTGAATGTAGGAGAAGGCTTAAGGAAATTATTGAATGTTAAGTGTTAAAAAGGGGGAGCTTGGCTAAGGAGGCCTTAAGGGAATTTATGAGGGAATTTGGACATAAGTAATGCCTTGGTAAAGTGGCTTGAAGGGGCCACTTAGGGCCTTGGTAAGTGACGCCATGTGCTATGAGGAATGGAGGAGGTTCAAGAAACGTGGGAAGCAGGAGGGAGCTTTTATTTTTGCGTCAAGGTGGAGAGAGGTGGGATGGCATTTGGACTTCCAATGGATAAGGATTAAGCTTGTTTTCTTTTTAAATTTCGGCTAGGATGAGGAGATAAATTGTTGATTTATTTTATTTATTTTAAATGATAGGATAAGAGATAAATGAGGAGAGAATAAGGGATATGATAGGGAAGAATTAAAGGATATGATAGGAAAGAATTAAGGGATATGATAGGAAAGAATTAAGGGATATGATAGGAAAGAATTAAGGGATAAAATAGGAGAGGAATTTAGGATTTGATGAGAAGAGATTAAGTGGCCGGCCAAGGGACTCCCTTGGTGTGCATTTTCAGTTTTGAGGTGCATAGGAAGTGTGGGTGCCTAATTTGGGTAGCATAAATAGGTGTGACCAGCTTTTGGCTATTCTTTTCTTCATTTTATTTTCTTTTGCCGAAATTTTGAGCAAATTCTCCCTTTTTCCTTCCTTTTCATTTGAAGCCGAAAACTCTTCCCTATTATTCACCATTGCCGAATATTCCAACTTTATTTGATGAGCCATAGTCAAATCTTTATTTGAATCTCCCTATCAATTCTTTTACTCTTCAAAGCCGAAAGTTAAGGGCCAAATTCAGTTTCTCTTTTGTGGCCGAACCTAGGAAGGTGATTTGGGGAAGTTGATCGTTAGCGGTAAGCAACAAGTAGTGGTAAGTGTTTCTTTCTTTAGCAATCGGTTTTGGATTCTTTTCACAAGGGTGCTGAATCTAGTGATTAGGCTTTGGTTAAGGCATGGCCGAATATTGTAGTATCATAATATTGTGTCTTTTGTATGTAGCCGATATTAAGGAGCATTGAAGGAGTCATCCGAGATTTGAAGTGATCAAGGTAAGCAAGTATAGTATTCGGCCAAGGGCCATTTTGCCTAGATTTATGTGTTAAGCCGATTCTAAAAGAGCTTAAGCAGGGGATTTCGACAGCTTCTAAGGCAAGTGGTGGTTTTCGGGATTTAGATCCGTAAGGTAAGGCAGTAGTGACTTTCGGCCATAGGCCATATTGACTGATAATGTTAGCCGATTCTGACTTAGGTTGTGTAGGAGGGAGTTCAACAGTCGCAAGGGTGCAAATCGTTAGACGTGGGTTTTGGGATTTAGTTGACTGTGTCAAAGCAGGTGCGTAGTTATCGCACTGTTCTCTTGTTGTGTGTTTGTGTTATATATATAAATATGTATATGATGTGCATGGTAGCCGAAATAATGTCTAAAAAGGTGGATACCCATGGTGGGTAATCGATTAAATAGGTCAGTACTTTATGACAATAAGTTTCCTATGGTATACGAATGAAATTGTGATAGCATGTGATGTATGCTTATTTTAATGATATTGTGGCATGATACATGGGGCTTGGGATGTGACTATTGAAGGACAGGGAGTACATTTATGTACGTGGTCTGATGTTAGCCTTGTGCTACATTGGCGCTTGATGTTAGCTATGTGCTTCATCAAGGTGGGATGTTGGCTATGTGCCTCACCCTGGAGGATGATAGCTGTGTGCGTCACCGTGGATTGAGGATAACCTAGGGTCACCTGGAGGATATTGATATGTGAGGTCACTTAGGTGATCGGTGGCTTAGCCACGGCCTCGAGCGATGGAGTCCGCCAAGGTAAGTGTGTAACGGATGGATACTAGGTTGGGTGGGCTTCATGTTGCATATTTATGTATGTGGATCGTGTGGATATGGGCCAAGCCCATATGTGGAGACATGTGAGATAACTATGCACTTGAGTCTGCTTGACTCACCCAAATTTTCTTACCAACATCGCAGTGATTCGTAATGCTTGGACCGGCCTGAGCGGATACAAAGGTGGCCCATGCGAAAGATGTTTTACTTAATTTTACGTACTTTATAATTTAAGTGGTTTTGGAATAATTATTTGATGTAATAAGGGCCACTTAAAGTATTTGCAACTTTATTTATGGTTTTGAAGTTTAACCTATTATTGAGCTAATAATTGGCAATATCTTGAATCAACTTATTTTATAACAACTTATAATAAAGCTTTTAAATTCAGATAATTTGTACCAATAAGGTTTTACTTGGAATTTTAAATGTGAAATGTTTTTACCAACGACAACAAATTTCATCTTTTATTTTTAAGTAAAAATCTTTTCCAACGTTTTCCGTAGTGACATACCAGATCCAGTCAAGGCTCGTGGGCCGGGTTTGGTGGTGTTACAGAATCTTTAAGTTTTTAACTCAATCTACACTTCACCTTTGAAGTGTCCCTGTGCCGTCCACTACCTCCCCTCCTTGCTGCAAAATAAGACTCCAAAAGTGCTCTCCTTGCACTAAAAACAAAACATATTTAATTAATAGAAGGTCTTGCTTAGTCTAGGTAGTTGATGTCATCTTTGTTAGGATGCGAGGCATCCTAACGAGCCAGAGACTTTGCTAAAGGCAGGAGTAACATTCTCAAAACAAACAATTCTTTGTCTTATACAAACCACATGGTCTATCTTTTTGTAAAACAAAGAAAAGAGGATGCGTTTGCTAAAAATTCTATTGAAATCCATATAGGATAGAATTGATTTAAAATATATATTACTTTCAATTATCGAGTATATTAAAATAACTCAGAAAGTTCTTTTATGTAAAAAAATATTTTAAGATACGATAGAGTTAATGAAAATTCACGAAAGAGATTTATGATTTTTGAGCGAAAGTAGATATGTCCTCTCCAGAAAATTTTGGAAGAAACTAACAATGGAAACTTTTTCTAAAAAGCTACTACCATCGACACGGAATTTCTAACATTTCAAGATTAATGATAGGTCTAATTATTGCAATAATATAATTCCCACAGACTTCCTTAACATGCAATATTTACTTGTTGAAATATTATTAAAAATACAATTTTCCTTGTAACAAAACCCACATTCCTCTTCCATTAACAATTTGGACAACAAGACATAAAAGCTAAAGCAACAATACAAGCCTTTAATTTGGAATTTGAATGGTAGATGGCCCAAAAGTGGTTTTCATGCCAACTAACGAGTTGGAATCATTATCTCGACCGTAGTTGAAATGGAATAAGTTACAGCTGCAAAATTGTAACTTTTCAACAAAATGATAATGGAGCCTTTACCACGATTAAATTTCCTAACAAATTTTAAATTCATATATGATTGTAATAAACTTTCAATACACGCATATATATAAACACATGCGTGATTACAATTGCATTACCCTCAATTCTCCCTCCTCATTCCTACTATTTAGTTATTGTGAATATGGATTTGAAATGCATATTCAGCCTAGCAATCCTTGTTTCCCAGATATCACTTTCGTCGACACAAAATGTGAACGTTGTGACTCAAGGAGCAACACCAATTGCTGAAACAAATGATAACTTTGTATGCGCTACATTGGATTGTGGCCCATTGAAAAATGCAATTACAAAATAATATTCCTTTCCAATGTTTGGCAAAAAGAATCTTTACTAAGGATAACGAATGCCCTCTTTTGTCTCGAGTCGCTATGGAATGGGTATAGGCCTTTTCCTAGTTGAAGATTGAAATTGTTCTACATCAACCTGGTCATTCTGGTTTTGTGGGGTTTGAGTACTCTTTCCACTCGCGCCTTGGATGCCTAATTTGAGTAGCCAATTTGTTCATAACTTTCCCATGACTTGTTTTGTTCTTTTATACTTGTTTTCTTTTTATGATTCCACCTATTTTACTTCTTTTAGTTTGTAGGAAAAATAACACGGGAGGTCCTTGTACAACAGAGTCAAGACCAATTTAGTCCATGTACTATAAGAGAGAGTGCAAAAATGGACAATTAACGACGAAATTGACTATTAACATTAATAAAATATTAGGACACGAGTAATTCAGTCCCTTTCAAATTTACATAGGGTAATCTAGTCCCTATATTATTCAAATGTGAGGAAAGAGGGATAATTGAATTGGGGGTTAACTCCTCTCGTTTGTAAAAAAAAAATTAAGTGGTTCAGAGAAAAACAAGACAGATGCAAATGTGAAAAAATACATCTACACAATATAATCATCAGTTGGTGGAATTTCATCAATTAAAAAACATAAATAATTCAAACAACTTTGTATCAAATAATAAAGTTTATAAACATTCAAACATATTTAATTAATAGTTTTTAGTAATTTTGTAATGTTAGTAACCTCAAATTTCTACGGAAAATATACTTTGCAAATTTTAAATAAAGAATTTTGTACTACTTGGCCAACTGACCCAAGTGTCAAATCCACTAGGTAGGTGGCTTACCTATTGGGCTTTTATAGTATACAAGGTGAAATATGGGCACTTGGGCAGCACTTGTTCTTACCTAATTGGTTTCAAATTTTCAATATAAAAAAAAGGACATAAAAATTCAAAAAAATATTATGACTATCCCTATAGGGTTTGGATTTGTAAGTTATAACGATTTGATTTTCTATGCATTTCATTGCACTGAAAACAAAAGAAGGTCTTGCTTAGTCTAGGTAGTTGATGTCATCTTTGTTAGGATGCATTTGATAAAGGCCCAGAGTAACATTCTCAAAACAAACAATTCCTTGTCTTATACAAACCCTGTGGTCTATCTTTTTTGCAAAACAAAGAAAAAGAGAAAAAAATTCTATTGAAATCCATATACGATAGAATTGATTTAAAATATATATTACTTTCAATTATCGAGTATATAAAAATAACTCAGAAAGTTCTTTTATGTAAAAAAATATTTTAAGATACGATAGAGTTAATGAAAATTCACGAAAGAGATTTATGATTTTTGAGCGAAAGTAGATATGTCCTCTCCAGAAAATTTTGGAAGAAACTAACATGGGAAACTTTTTCTAAAAAGCGACTACCATCGACACGAAATTTCTAACATTTCAAGATTAATGATAGGTCTAATTATTGCAATAATATAATTCCCACAGACTTCCTTAACATGCAATATTTACTTGTTGAAATATCATTAAAAATACAATTTTCCTTGTAACAAAACCAACATTCCTCTTCCATTAACAATTTGGACAACAAGACATAAAAGCTAAAGCAACAATACAAGCCTTTAATTTGGAATTTGAATGGTAGATGGCCCAAAAGTGGTTTTGAAAAGAAATTTTCATGCCAACTAACGAGTTGGAATCATTATCTCGACCGTAGTTGAAATGGAATAAGTTACAGCTGCAAAACTGTAACTTTTCAACAAAATGATAATGGAGCCTTTACCACGATTAAATTTCCTAACAAATTTTAAATTCATATCTGATTGTAACAAACTTTTAATACACGCATATATATAAACACATGCGTGATTACAATTGCATTACCCTCAATTCTTCCTCCTTATTCCTACTATTTAGTTATCGTGAATATGGATTAGAAATGCATATTCAGCCTAGCAATCCTTGTTTCCCAGATATCACTTTCGTCGACACAAAATATGAACGTTGTGATTCAAGGAGCAACACCAATTGCTAAAACAGATGATAACTTTGTATGCGCTCTATCATTAATTCATCCATAGTAGCCCATACCCTAAGAATAAAAAAAGAGAATGCAAATATTGTGATTTGAATACTGTTAAAAGCCACCTCATAAGAGTGGTTGTGTGAATGAGTTGGACTAAACTTGGTTCAACGCTGGTAAGAGCAATTTCAAGCTAATTTTTAAAATCACTTTCAGCATTCATTCCTTTAAGAATCAAAGTTGGTGGGCCGTTGCAAGATCAAGTGGTGTACGGCCAATTTCATGAAAAATGAAGATAGTTTATTTGGATTCTCTCAGGGCTGCCTTCCCATGGAAAGATGGGACGAACTCAATAAATTTTTCAATCAAACTAGGTTGGTATTTCTATTTATTCCGAAAAAGAATTAAGCGTTCCCTTTTTTTTTCTCTTAGTAAAGACATTGACTTTTTTGATATGACATTTTGAAGAGTAAAGGTTACATTCGGGTTGAATGCTCTTCTCGGAAGAAACCAGTCACAAATCGAAAAGGGTCTTTGGGTTGGCAATTGGAAATCGTAAAATGCAAGGGATTTCATGAAGTATACTATTTCCAGGGGATACAAAGTTGACTCTTATGAATTTGGTAACTAAATTTGATTTCCCGAAGCTCTGGATTAGATTAATTTCCATTACATATTTTGAATTGTATTTTAATCAATTTATCATTTCAGGAAATCAACTCTCTGGAGCTGGGATGGGTGCAAGTGTTGAGGCTGAACAATATGGAAAAGACATAGTAGTACTTAAGAATCTAGTGAAAGAATTACACCTGGATCCCAAAACTCAACCAAAGGTTCTAGGTCCTAGCGGTTATTATGATGAGAAATGGTTTAATTCCTTCCTAGAAGTTTGAGACATGAAGTTGTTGATGGAGTTACACACCATATCTATAATCTTGGACCTGGTATCCAAATATGTCTCAATTTAGTGTTTATCGAAGAGCTTTTAGAGGCTTACTTATTACTAGTGGAATTGGTTTCTTAATTTGATGGATGCATATGCAGGTGATGATCCAAACATGATTACCAAGATTCAAGATCCATCTTACCTAAATCAAGTTTCCCAAACCTATAAAGGTGTTTTGAATATTGTCAACAAGTTTAAACCGCAGTCGGGAGCTTGGGTTTCTGAATCTGGTGAAGCTCTTAACTGCGGTACTTATGAGAAGTACTGTACTTGCCGTAACTCAAGAGTCTAACCCAAATTTTTGTGTATATGCTCACTGTTCAAAGAAAAAAGGTATGCCAACTTTGATAGAGTGAACTTTTATTTTCAAATTATTTATTTTATTAAATATTATCGCATCATTTTCTCTCTTGCGACTGGGATTTTATCATTTTATTAACTTGTCGAAAGATAGCTCGTTCAATGTCACCCTTTCAAATTACGAACATCGAAGTCGTAACTTGAGATCCACGGATGTTCTGAAGCCTAATTTTGAATTTAAAGGTTCCTAGAATAAAGAAGAGTATCATTTGGTTGCGCTTCTTTGAAACATACAAGGTCAAATCGTGTTCTTGAATGACGTTCCAATGGTTCCAACAGACACATTCGACATTAAACAATGGAGCCAAAGCTTGTCAATGCTTCCACACCCATCTCTATTATAACTCATTCCATAGTCTATGTAACCATCGAGACTTTCAAGTCCCCACACTGCTTAAGTTACATCATTTCTTTATCTAAAATGTAATTCCCTCAAATTTTGCTTGAACTTTTAGAACGTGATAAGAGTTTCTAACTTATTTTTTCAGTTGTTACTATTGTTCTTAGTTATGTATGAATGTTTAAATTTTAGTTTCCTTCAATTTTTCTGCCTTTATCTTAATTCATTTCTTACTATATTTTGCATGGACAAAACAATCCACCAGGAATAAATCACTCACTGTCGCCTCTATATTAGATTCGGCATGTTTCCAATGTTTTTTTCATCTACTTCATTTTCATACATCTTCTGTCACAAGTTGCCTAGTGCAATTTCAAATTTAAATATAGTGCCCTACATGTTTTATGATAAAGATGAACACAATAAAATATAATATAATTAATCGAAACTCATTTATTTACCTTAGAAATATTTTTTCCCAAATATTACAACGTACCAGAGATTAAGAATTAAATGAATTCTATTGGAAGAAAATATGTCTCAATTCAGTGTTTATCGAAGAGCTTTTAAAGGCTTACTTATTACTAGTAGGGTCAGTTTCTTAATTCGATGGATGCATATGCAGGTGATGATCCAAACATGATTACCAAGATTCAAGATCCATCTTACCTAAATCAAGTTTCCCAAACCTATAAAGGTGTTTTGAATATTGTCAACAAGTTTAAGCGGCAATGGGAGCATGGGTTTACGAATCAAGCGAGTTCTTAACTGGCGGTGCTAAAGATTTGTCCCCAACCTTTGCTGATGGATTTTGGTAATATTTTCTTTCCTTTTCTTCTACCTCTACCTTTCTTTTGCGTAATAAAACACGCGGTCAAACTTTTCTCCTTAATGTATATTTTGATCAATTGGGAATGGCTTCAACCTACAATCACAAGGTCTTTTGCGTGCAAACTCTCATCGGTGGAAATTATGCTTTACTTAATACTACAACATCTATTCCCAATCTAGATTACTACGGGTCCATATCTTCACACAGATAGTGTGAGCCTTATCCTTGGTTTTTTTTCCCCATAGCAGCCAACATAATTCATCTTCTACATTTGTTTCGTTTCTCATGCACTTCTATGGCACCGACTTATGGGAAGTACTGTACTTGCCGTAACTTAAGAGTCTAACCCAAATTTTCATGTATATGCTCACTGTTCAAAGAAAAAAAGGTATGCCAACTTTGATAGAGTGAACTTTTTGTTTTTCAAATTATTTATTTTTATTAAATATTATCTGCATCATTTTCTCTCTTGCAGCCTGGGATTTCTATCATTTTTATTAACTTTTCGAAGGATAGCTTGTTCAATGTCACCCTTTCAAATTACGAACATCAGAGTTGTAACTTGAGATCCACGGATGTTGCGAAGCCTAATTTTGAATTTAAATGTTCCCAGAATAGAGAAGAGTATCATTTGGCCACGCTTCTTTGAAACATACAAGGTCAAATCGTGTTCTTTGAATAACGTTCCAATGGTTCCAACAGACACATTCGACATTCCGCGATGGAGCCAAAGCTTGTCAATGCTTCCACACCCATCTCCATTATAGCTCATTCCATAGTCTATGTAACCATCGAGACTTTCAAGTCCTGCACATGCTTAAATTACATCATTTCTTTATCCAAAATGTAATTCCTCAAACTTTGCTTGAACTTTTAGAGCGTGATAAGAGTTTCTAACTTATTTTTTCGTTGTTACTATTGTTCTTAGTTATGTATGAATGTTTAAATTTTAGTTTCCTTCAATTTTTCTCGCTTTATCTCAATTCATTTCTTACTATATTTTGCATGGACAAAACAATCCACCGGAATAAATCACTCACTTGTTGCCTCTATATTAGATTCGGCATGTTTCCAATGTTTTTTCATCTACTTTATTTTCGTACATCTTCATCACAAGTTGCCTAGTGCAATTTCAAATTTAAAGACGATTGCCTACATGTTTTAATGATAAAGATGAACACAATAAAATGTAATATAATTAATCGAAACTCATTTATTTACCTTAGAAATATTTTTTCCCAAATATTACAACGTACCAAAGATTAAGAATTAAATGAACGCTATTGGAAGAAAATAATATTCCTTTCCAATGTTTGGCGAAAAGAATCTTTACTAAGGATAACGAACACCCTCATTTGTCTCGGGTCGCTATGGAACGGGTATAGGCCTTTCCTAGTTGAAGATTGAAATTGTTCTACATCAACCTGGTCATTCTGGTTTTGTGGGGTTTGAGTACTCTTTCCATTCACGCCTTGGATGCCTAATTTGAGTAGCCAATTTGTTCATAACTTTCCCACGAATTGTTTTGTTCTTTTATTCTTGTTTTCTTTTTATGATTCCTCCTATTTTACTTCTTTTAGTTAGTAGGAAAAATAACACGGGAGGTTCTTGTACAACAGAGTCAGGACCAATTTAGTCCATGTACTATAAGAGAGAGTGCAAAAAAGGACAATTAACGACGAAATTGACTATTTACGTTAATAAAATATTAGGACACAAGTAATTCAGTCCCTTTCAAATTTACATAAGGTAATCTAGTCCCTATATTATTCAAATGTGAGGAAAGAGGGATAATTGAATTGGGGGTTAACTCCTCTCGTTCGAAAAAAAAATTAAGTGGTTCAGAGAAAAACAAGACAGACGCAAATGTAAAAAAATACATCTACACAATATAATCATCAATTGGTGGAATTTCATCAATTAAAAAACATAAATAATTCAAACAACTTTGTATCAAATAATAAAGTTTATAAACATTCAAACATATTTAATTAATAGTTTTTAGTAATTTTGCAATGTCAGAAATCCTAAATTTCTACGGAAAATATACTTTGTAAATTTTAAATAAAGAATTTTGTACTACTTGGCCAACTGACCCAAGTGTCAAATCCACTAGGTAGGTGGCTTACCTATTGGGCTTTTATAGTATACAAGGTGAAATATGGGCACTTGGGTGGCACTTGTTCTTCCCTAATTGGTTTCGAATTTTCAATATAAAAAAAGGACATAAAAATTCAAAAAAATATTATGACTATCCCTATAGGGTTTGGATTTGTAAGTTATAACGATTTGATTTTCTATGCATTTCATTGCACTGAAAACAAAAGAAGTTCTTGCTTAGTCTAGGTAGTTGATGCCATCTTTGTTAGGATGCATTTGCTAAAGGCCCGGAGTAACATTCTCAAAACAAACAATTCATTGTCTTATACAAACCCTGTGGTTTATCTTTTTTGAAAAATAAAGAAATAGAGAAAAAAATTCTATTGAAATCCATATACGATAGAATTGATTTAAAATATATATTACTTTCAATTATCAAGTATATTGAAATAACTCAGAAAGTTCTTTTATGTAAAAAAATATTTTAAGATACGATAGAGTTAATGAAAATTCACGAAAGAGATTTATGATTTTTGAGCGAAAGTAGATATGTCCTCTCCAGAAAATTTTGGAAGAAACTAACGTGGGAAACTTTTTCTAAAAAGCTACTACCATCGACACGGAATTTCTAACATTTTAAGATTAATGATAGGTCTAATGTAATATCCGAAATATAGGGGTTATGCATTTTTAACTTAATTGTATGTGGTAGCATGCCTATGTGTGGTTTGAGTGTGCTTTGGGAGTTTTAGGAACTTCAGTATGTAGGAGAATGCCTTAGAAAAATATTAAATTTTTAAGTTTTAAGATGGAGCTAAGCAAGATAGGCTTTAAGAAAAATTGGTATGAGGTATTAATCACAACAAGTCAATTGGCAAGGTGGTGTTGGCGTGTGGGTGAATGCATGAGGGGAGAGGTTCGAATCCCTTGGTTAGCAATTAGAAGGATTTTTATTTTTGTTCTCTTTCCTATTGTGTTGGTCAAGCTTTATTTTTGGTGTGGATGGATTTTCTTTCATTTTTGGCTAGTAGACTAAAGGAAAAAAGGCAAGTTATTAGTTAAGGTATGGAATCAAGGTGTTATGGAAGGATAAGGGGACATAAGGCTTGATGAATGGGTGATGTTTTGGAAGTTTTTCTATGGCCATTTGACCATGAATGTAGACGGCATAGGGGGCTAAGGGGGTTGGCTTAATTGTGAAAGTGATTAGGGGGAAAATTAGGAGGAAATGAGGAGGAAAAGGTGGGATTTGGGATGAGATGTGAGTTGGCCGAATGTTGTATGGGATTAGGGGGAGGATAGTTGTCCAAACTCTTAGCATTTTGTGCATCTTTTCCCTTTTCTCCAAAATCTTTCTCCTTAGCCAAATTTGTCATTGGCATTAGGTGAAAATTTTGTTTTGTTTTGGCTACCATCTTTGACCATATTGGTATCTTTTTTTCTTCTTTTCCTCTCAAGTTTTTCTTTCTTTTGGTATCGAAATATGACTACTTTTGAAGGCATTTTTCCTTTCATTCTTTTTCTTACTTGACCGATTGCGCACCATTATCAAAAACTTTTTCTTTGTTCAATTTCTTCCATAACCGAAACCATTTAGCCTCTTTGATCATTTCTTCTTTTCTTTTACTTTTCCTTTCTCTTCTTTTCTTTCTATTTTGTTAAGAGCTGAACCATTTCATCATTCATTTCTTCTTCTTTCTCTTGTAATAGCCGAAACCATCTTTCATTTTCACCATAGCCATAACACCTAAAACCTCCCATCTCTATTCTCTTTTGAAAAGGCCGAATCTTCTTCTTGTCACCAAGCCGAATCGCATCACACCCCATTCTCTTCTCGTTCTTCGTCAAAGTCAATCATTCTCCTATATAGCTGAATCTCTTTGTAGTATCAAGTAAAGGTGCAATCGATTTCAGCGTTAGTGGTAAGGATTAATTGTCTATCATTTTTCTTTCTTTTTCTTTTGGGGTTAGCCGATTTTAGGAATCTAATCCTTTTTATTCTCTTTGGATAAAACCTTGAAGGAGGATTTGGGATCCTTTTTGTAGCCAACGATTAAGGAGAGATCATTTGGAATTTGAATAATCCAAGGTAATGAGATAATGATATTCAGCCAAAGGCCATATCTTTTTAGTGATAATCGATTTCTCATATAGTGTTATGTAGGTACTGTCGACGTTGTAGGAAAAAGTCATAAATCTTAAGTATTCTATCGTTCTTCGTGATTACAAGGTGTGTAACACTATACTAAATTTCTATTAGATCGATAATATTACGATAATATTAATGATTTACATGTATTAAGAAAAATATGTAAGAAAATGGTTGCAGGTACCATTCAGTGGTACATGGTATACAGGTATGTTTACCCCCCTAATACTTTGTTAATAATGCTATAAGCATGCATATGAAATGTGTATGATTTTCGTTATGATTTTGGGGGTATATGGCATAATATCGAAATAATATGTTTATTGCATGGGCATATGGGTGATTTTGATAAAAGGGAAGTGTTCCGGTGGTTTTAACACGTAATCCGATGACTTCGGTCACATATATGAATTCGGTGACTTCGGTCGCATATTATAAATTCGGTGACTCTGCCACAATTATCCGGTGGCTATGCCACAATTTATAAGGACGATGTGTAGTTGACTGTAGCGACTACCTTCGATGGTGTGTAGTGGATGGAGGGTCGATTTAGTAATCCCCACGGTGTGATTGGTAGGTACGGGTGGTGTGTAGCGGATGGATATTTAGGTGGGCTTGGGATTGCATTTCATTTTTATATGTACATGTGATTTAATCGATTATTATCTGATTTGCTATAAAATGGGCTTATGGTTAAATATGTTTTAAATGGGCTTAATGACTATGATCGATTGGGCTTTTAGTGTAATGTTACACATTGAGTCTGTTGACTCACCCTTTATGGGATATATTTTCAGGTGACGCTTAGCGTGATGGATCGGGTCAACGAGGACTACGTGGTGGCCATTGCTCAACTCAGTATATCAGATTTTCTTTTAATTAAACTTGCTACGTTTTCTTTTATTATTTAGGATTTATTTTGGGTTATGTTATTTTTGTAATAAGGCCGCTATGAACTGTTTAAATTTTTACGTTTTAGATTTTTTTTTAATCTGCTACGATCAAATATTTACTAAATAATTAAATGGTTTCGAAAAAATAACTTAAACTGTTTTGACACCTAAACACCTATGGTTTTTACAATAATAATAAGTTTTTCATTAAATTTGGTTTTCTTTTAACTTAAAATCTTACTCTTAAAGATAACGTTTTAATGAGACACCAACTATATAAACACTATTTACAACGCGACCACTAAGTAGATCCATTGTATACGAAACCATTATATTTTCTTATAAAACAAAACGAGAATTAATTGAAGTTTTACTCGAGGAACATACCAGATCCGGTCAGGGCTTGTGGGCCGGGTTTGGGGTGTTTCATCTAATTATTGCAATAATATAATTCCCGCAGACTTCCTTAACATGCAATATTTACTTGTTGAAATATTATTAAAAATACAATTTTCCTTGTAACAAAACCCACATTCCTCTTCCATTAACAATTTGGACAACAAGACATAAAAGTTAAAGCAACAATACAAGCCTTTACTTTGGAATTTGAATGGTAGATGGCCCAAAAGTGGTTTTAAATAGAAATTTTCATGCCAACTAACGAGTTGGAATCATTATCTCGACCGTAGTTGAAATGGAATAAGTTACAACAGCAAAACTGTAACTTTTAAACAAAATGATAATGGTGCCTTTACCACGATTAAATTTCCTAACAAATTTTAAATTCATATCTGATTGTAACAAACTTTTAATACACGCATATATATAAACACATGCGTGATTACAATTGCATTACCCTCTATTCTTCCTGCTCATTCCTACTATTTAGATATCGTGAATATGGATTTGAAATGCATATTCAGCCAAGCAATCCTTGTTTCCCAGATATCACTTTCGTCGACACAAAATATGAACGTTGTGATTCAAGGAGCAACACCAATTGCTAAAACAGATGATAACTTTGTATGCGCTACATTGGATTGGTGGCCTATTGAAAAATGCAACTACAATCAATGTCCTTGGGGAAATGCCGAACTTTTATATTTGGTAAGAATTTTTTATTGTGTGTGTATGAACAATGTCTTTTACGTAAATTTTAACTTTTCTGTTATTTTATGTTTTCTGTAGGATTTGAAAAAGAAGGGTCTAATAAATGCAATAAAAGGTCAGTTCTACATATATAATATTACATGTCTCTATCATTAATTCATCCATGGTAGCCCATACCCTAAGAATAAAAAAAGAGATTGCAAATATTGTGATTCGAATACTGTTAAAAGCCACCTCATAAGAGTGGTTGTGTGAACGAGTTGGACTAAACTTGGTTCAACCCTGGTAAGAACAATTTCAAGCTAATTTTTAAAATCACTTTCAGCATTCAATCCTTTAAGAATCAAAGTTGGTGGGCCGTTGCAAGATCAAGTGGTGTACGGAGTAGGAGTTAAGAATTGCCCCAATTTCATGAAAAATGAAGATAGTTTATTTGGATTCTCTCAGGGCTGCCTTCCCATGGAAAGATGGGATGAACTCAATAAATTTTTCAATCAAACTAGGTTGGTATTTCTATTTATTCCGAAAAAGAATTAAGCGTTCCCTTTTTTTTCTCTTAGTAAAGACATTGACTTTATTGATATGACATTTTGAAGAGTAAAGGTTACATTCGGGTTTAATGCTCTTCTCGAAAGAAACCAGTCACAAATCGAAAAGTGTCTTTGGGTTGGTGATTGGAAATCGCAAAATGCAAGGGATTTCATGAAGTATACTATTTCAGGGGATACAAAGTTGACTCTTATGAATTTGGTAACTAAATTTGATTTCTCGAAGCTCTGCATGAGATTAATTTCCATTATATATTTCGAATTGTATTTTAATCAATTTATCATTTTAGGAAATCAACTCTTTAGAGCTGGGATGGGTGCAAGTGTTGAGACTGAAAATATGGAAAAGACATAGTAGTACTTAAGAATCTAGTGAAAGAATTACACCCAGATCCCAAAACTCAACCAAAGTTTCTAGGTCCTAGCGGTTATTATGATGAGAAATGGTTTAATTCCTTCCTAGAAATTTCAGGACATGAAGTTGTCGATGGAGTTACACACCATATCTATAATCTTGGACCTGGTATCCAAATATGTCTCAATTCACTGTTTATCGAAGAGCTTTTAGAGGCTTATTTATTACTAGTAGGGTCAGTTTCTTAAATCGATGGATGCATACGCAGGTGATGATCCAAATATGATTACCAAGATTCAAGATCCATCTTAACTAAATCAAGTTTCCCAAACCTATAAAGGTGTTTTGAATATTGTTAACAAGTTTAAACCGCAATGGAGCTTGGGTTTACGAATCAAGTGAGCTCTTAACGGCGGTGCTAAAGATTTGTCCCCAACCTTTGCTGATGGATTTTGGTAATATTTTTCTCTCCTTTTCTTCTACCTCTACCTTTCTTTTGTGTAATAAAACACACGGTCAAACCTTTCTCCCTTAACAGGTATTTTGATCAATTGGGAATGGCTTCAACGTACAATCACAAGGTCTTTTGCAGGCAAACTCTCATCGGTGGAAATTATGCTTTATTTAATACTACAACATCTATTCCCAAGCTAGATTACTACGAGTCTGTATCTTCACACAGATAGTATGAGCCTTATCCTTGGTTTTTTTTCCCTATAGCAGCCAACATAATTCATCTTATACATTTGTTTCGTTTCTAGTGCACTTCTATGGCACCAACTTATGGGAAGTACTGTACTTGCCGTAACTCAAGAGTCTAACCCAAATTTGTGTGTATATGCTCACCGTGCAAAGAAAAAGGTATGCCATGTAATATCCTAAAATTGGGCTTATGCATTATTGTTAAAATGTCTGAAATAGCATGTCATTGTGAGTTTGAATGTGTATTTATGAATGTTTGTGAACTTAAGAATAATAGGAAAATACTTTAGAAAATATTAAGTTTTATGTTTTAAGAGGAAGCTAGGTTGATAGGGCCTTAAGAGAAAATGTAGGGAAAATATGACACACAAACGGGCTTGGAAAAGTGGCTTGGAGGCGCCACTTAGGGCCTCTAGAAAGGTTGCCATGGGCTATGAGGAAGGACCTAGGATAGAGTCACAAGGGAAGCAAATAAAAGTTTTATTTTTGCTACAAGGTAGATAGTGGTGGATGGCATTAAGGCACTAAAGGGAGGAGTTTATTCCTTTTTAAAATTCGGTTAGATAAGGGGATAAATGATGGATTAATTGTATTTTTTTTAAATAAAAGGGATAAGGAGAAAAATAAGGGATTTGATGAGGAAAGGGGGAGTTGGCCGAATAGGGGACTCTTGGGGGTGGTAATCTCGGCTGAAAGGGGAAAATAAGGCCATTCATCATTCTTTCTTTCTTCTCTTACCTTTGTCGAATTCTCTAGTGCATCTCCTCTTCTCCTTTTATTTTTCCAAGTGATAGCCGAAACTTTAACCATCTCTATTGCCGAAAGTGATCAACTTATTCTCTTTTTTTCATAATCTTCCAAAAGCCGAAAATAAGTCCCTTCTAGCCTTAGTCGAAATTCCTTTGAGGAGTTAAGCAAAGGTGCTGTCAACTTGGTGACTAAGGGTAAGATCATGTTTGATTTCCATTCTATTTTTTTTAGGCCTTGTGAAATTCAGGAACTAATCCCTCATATTATTTTATGGCCAAAACTATGAAGGGTCATTTGGGATTTTTGGCCTATTGTCGATTTTTAGGAGGAAGACCTTCGGGATTTCAAGGATTTAAGTCAAGTGGTGTTTTCGGGATTTGAGAATCTTAAGGAAAGTGTACTTACACATTCAACCAAGGCCTAGTTTGGTATCTAGATCTATTTCTTATTTGTTTAAAAAGCTGAAACTAACTAGTTCAATGGTTAAGGGTATAGCCGATTTCAATAAAGAAGCATCATAAAGTTTCGGGATTTGTTTGAGAAACAAAACGGTAGCAAGGAATTGAGATCTAAATCAGTAGATCGGGTTTTCAGGATTTCAGTAAACCGCTAAGTGTATCAGGTGTGTACCCCACACTATCTTTTAATAAGATTTATCGCAATATTTAATATGAGCATGTTTATAAGAATGTGAATATGGCTAAAGTACCATGCTATGGTACAAAGTACTCAGGTACGTTTTCCTACTCTTACTAGGATTATGATAAATATCTGTTTTGACACACATATGAAACTATAAGAATGTGAATTAAGAATTTAGCATGTTTTGTATGACATGGGCATACGGGTCATTGTGAAAGGGGAAGTGAAAGTGGTGGTAATACCACGATATCTGAATGTAGTGACTTCAGTCACATTATCTGAATGTGGTGACTTCGGTCACAATTATTTAATCTGGTGGCTATGCCACGAATTTTATAAGGGCGATGAGCACGCCGATCGCAATGACGCCTTCGATGGTGTGTAGCGGATGGAGGTTGACTTAGTAGTCCCCACGGTGTCTTGGATGGTGCGGGTGATGTGTAGCAGATGGCATATAGGTTTGGGTTCGAGTTGCATCATTATTTCCTATCTCATTATATTAATATGTATGTGATATGAGAATGTATGCTGAATTGTTAAATTTTAGTGTTGGTTACACATTGAGATCAGATGACTCACCCGTTGGGGAACATTTTCTTCGGTGACGATCGGTGATGGTAGGGTCGGCGGGGAGCTTAGTGGAGGCCATGTGAAGTTGATTTTACTTTGTTTTGGACTCTTTTTATTTTAAGTACTTTGAATTTATTTTTGGGAATTATTTGATGTAATAAGGCCATAGTTGAATTATTTTATTTTACTTCCATTTATCATGCTACAAAATATTTTTTTTTAAAGACTAAGTAAATTTATCATAAATTAAACTCTAAATGTTTTGTCACCTAAAATTAAGGGATTTCAAGTATAAAATTAACTTGTTTCCAACTCGAGCCCAACTCAAAAACAATCTTTCTTTCCAAAACACATCGTTTTTCCAAAGTCACAAAAGATTTTTGAATCAGATTACAATGAGAAACATACCAGATCCGGTCAAGGCTCATGGGCCGGGTTTGGGGTGTTTCAATTTTTTTTTAAAAATACAAAAATACCCCTAGTGGTAAGATTACCAAAATGCCCTTGGTTTATAAAATACTCATATTACCCACAGTTCTTATCAAAATTTCATTACTTTGTTCAAAAACCCTAAATTTACAAAATATCAAAATACCTTGATTTTGGAAAAATTACGAAATTACCCCTAACACGCAAATTATCGAAATACCCCGAGTTACAAAATTACCGAATGACCCCGATCTTGAAAAATTTTTCTGCAACAACACTGATTTGGGAAACAAATTCTCAAAAACAACCCCCAAGTTTTGTAAATTCCAGAATACCCTTGATTTATTAAGATTTACAAATTTACCCGGGTTAATTACCAAAATACCCTCAGATTTCAAAATTTCTAAAATATCCCTGAGAATGCAAAATTACCAGAATACCCTTAATGACAAAATCACCAAGGAACCTTATTTTGACAAATTACGAAAATACCCCTGTAGGACAAATTACGAAAATACCTCTGGGATAGGAACAGATAAAAAAATGTTCGAAGAGTGGGAGATGCTAAGAAATGGATGTGTTTTCTTTGAATTAGGATAGAAGACTTGAAACTTTGAATGATCGAAAGAACCCCTATTAAACTTCCTGCCATAAAACTTCTTTGTGGATAATCAGTGGAATAAAGGCTAATTCATAAAATTTCTTAAACTAGATTAAAGCGTGATCGTAGAAATGAGCTCTAGGGGACGTGGTCGCAATGTGCGAGGACGCGGTCGAGGTAGAATGACCATGTCGAAACTTGTTAGATCGGGTCAAGGATTTGAGAATGAGGTACCACCGCCACCACCACCACCAACTGTTGGTGTTGAGCAGCAAGATCAAATGGGAGAAGATCTTTGTATCGTGGTCATCTTCATGAGTTCTTGAAATGGTGGCTGGTGCTGGAGGGAATATGGGAGCTCAAAAATCTGTACCCAAGCGACTCCGAGCCAATGGAGCTGAAGTGTTCCGTGGAATATCTGGTGTGGCACCCAGTACAGCTGAATATTGGTTGGAGGCGACCGAGCGCATTATGGATGAGCTCGATCTGACCCCTGAGGAGAAGTTGAAGGGAATGGTGGCACTGCTATGCGATGAAGCGTATCAATGGTGGTTAACAGTTCGGGATGGTGCCACCGCTGAGGATCTAACCTGGAAGTATGTTAAGACAGCGTATCAGAAGAAGTATGTGGGAACCAGATATACTGATGAGCAGAGGAAGGCATTTCTAGGGCTAGTTCAAGGGAATAAGTATGTAGTAAAGTACGTAGCTGAATTTCTGAGGCTGAGCCAGTATGCTCGAGGAGTGGTGGCAACAGAGCATGAGCGATGTGTCCGATTTGAGGACGGACTAAGGAATGCCTTAGGTTGGTGTTGATAGCCCCACACCAGGAGCGGGAGTTTGCCGCATTAGTAGAAAAGGCTAAGGTAGCCGAGGGAATTAAGGACTCTGCAAGGCAGAACTCTGATCGAAATAGAAATAAGAGAGGTTTTGGGTCTTCTGGATCATATGGGAATGCTCAAAAAAGGCCCAGAGTTGATGGGCCGTGAGGTTAGCAAACTGGTACTAGAGGGCAATATTGTACTTGTGAGCAGTGTGGGAAGAAACACTTAGGCGAATGCTAGAAGAAGACAGGTGGATGTTTCAAATGTGGGTCAAAGGACCATATGATTAAGGACTGCCCGATGAGACCAGATGGGAATCGACCAATAGCTCAGAATATTAATCAGACTGGTAGAGGTGGACAGCAGCCTCAGCGGGGCCGTGGTCCGAATAACAGAAGAAATGGTGCTGGTAGAGGGCGTGGAACACCGAACCGAGGTGTTGCTAATACAGAGGCAAGATAGTCGGGCTTGGTGTATGCAATTCGTCGTAGGGAAGAGAGAGATGCGCCATATGTCATAACCGGTACGTTCCTTGTATTTAGAAAGCCTTATTATGCTTTGATTGATGTGGGCTCGACCCATTCTTATATTGCATGTAGAGTAGTTGAAACTCTAGACATAGCCTCTGAACTTTCGGATAGAGAGATGACTGTAGTAAGCCCACTAGGTCAAACTGTAGTGGTAAATAAGATCTTTCGGAGTGTACCTTTAGAAATTCAAGGCGTAGTATTTTCTGCCGACTTGACGGAACTTCCCTTCGGAGAATTTGATCTTATACTTGGAATGGACTGGCTAGTGGACCATCGGGCTGTGTTGAACTGTGCAGCTAAGCAAATGGAGTTAAAGACCCCAGAGGATGAGGTGGTCATTATGATAGGAAAAAGAAGAAACTACTTGTCTAATGTAGTTTCGACGTTAAAGGCTGAAAAGATGGTTCGTAAAGGGTGCAAGGCGTTTTTGACCTTTATTAGTGTGTTGGATGGAAAAGAAAGGGGAGTTAGTGGAGTAAGAGCTGTAAAGGATTTTGCGAATGTTTTTCTGGAGGAATTACTTGGAATACCCCCAGACAGGGAGGTTGAGTTCGGAATTGACTTATTGCCGGATACAGCTCCTGTGTCCATTGCCCCATACAGAATGGCACCAAAGGAGTTGGTTGAGCTCAAGGCCAAAATCCAGGAATTGCTAGACTGTGGGTTCATCCGACCCAGTGTGTCTCCATAGGGAGCACCGGTCCTGTTTGTGAGGAAGAAGGACGGAACTATGCGTATGTGCATAAATTATCGTCAGTTGAATAAGCTAACCATCAAGAACAAGTATCCTTTGCCAAGGATTGATGACTTGTTCGATCAACTTAAGGGGGCGGCAGTGTTCTCAAAGATCGACTTAAGGTCAGGATATCATCAGTTGAAGGTGAAGGAGGCGGATATCCATAAGACAACCTTTAGAACAAGATACGGCCACTATGAGTTTGTGGTAATGTCATTCGGGTTGACAAAAGCCCCAGCCGCATTCATGGATATGATGAATCGGGTTTTTCAACCTGACTTGGATTGGTTCATCGTTGTGTTCATCGACGACATCCTCGTATACTCCAAGACTGAGGAGGAGCATGATGAACATCTCCAAATTGTGCTGTAAGTGTTAAGGGAGAAGAAGCTCTATGCCACTTAGGGCCTCTAGAAAGGAGGCCATGGGCTATGAGGAAGGACCTAGGATTGAGTCACAAGGGAAGCAAATAAAAGTTTTATTTTTGCTACAAGGTAGATAGTGTTAGACGACATTAAGGCACTAAAGGGAGGAGTTTAATCCTTTTTAAAATTCGGCTAGATAAGGGGATAAATGATGGATTAATTGTATTTTTAAAATAAAGGGATATGGAAAAAAAAAAGGATTTGATGAGGAAAGGGGAGTTGGTAGAATAGGGAACTCTTGGGGTAGTAATTTAATTTGAAAGGGAAAATAAGGCCATTCATCATTCTTTCTTTCTTCTCTTACCTTTGCAAATTCTCTAGTGCATCTCCTCTTCTCCTTTTATTTTTCCAAAGCCGAAATACCCTTGTGATAGCCGAAACTTTAACCATCTCCATTGTTGAAAGTGATCAACTTATTCTCTTCTTTTCATAATCTTCCAAAAGCTGAAAATAAGTCCCTTCTAGCCTTAGTCGAAATTCCTTTGAGGAGTTAAGCAAAGGTGTTGTCAACTTGGTGACTAAGGGTAAGATCAAGTTTGATTTCCATTCTATTTCTTTTAGGCCTGTCGAAATTCAGGAACTAATCCCTCATATTATTTTATGGCCAAAACTATGAAGGGTCATTCGGGATTTTTGGCCTATTGTCAATTTCTAGGAGGAAGACCTTCGGGATTTCAAGGATTTAAGTCAAGTGGTGTTTTCGGGATTTGAGAATCGTAAGGTAAGTGTACATACATATTCGGCCAAGGCCTAGTTTGGTATCTAGATCTATTTCTTATTTGTTTAAAAAGCCAAAACTAACTAGTTCAATGGTTAAGGGTATAGCCAATTTCAATAAAGAAGCATCATAAAGTTTCGGGATTTGTTTGAGAAACAAAACGGCAGCAAGGAATTGAGATCTAAATCAGTAGATTGGGTTTTTGGGATTTAAGTAAACCGCTAAGTGTATCAGGTGTGTACCCCACACTATCTTTTAATAAGATTTATGGCAATATTTAATATGAGCATGTTTATAAGAATGTGAATATGGCTAAAGTACCATGCTATGGTACAAAGTACTCAGGTACGTTTTCCTACTCTTACTAGGATTATGATAAATATCTGTTTTGACACACATATGAAACTATAAGAATGTGAATTAAGAATTTGGCATGTTTTGTATGACATGGGCATACGGGTCATTGTGAAAGGGAAAGTGAAAGTGGTGGTAATACCACGATATCTGAATGTGGTGACTTCGGTCACATTATCTGAATGTGGTGACTTCGGTCACAATTATTTAATCTGGTGGCTATGCCACAAATTTTATAAGGGCGATGAGCACGTCGACTGCAGTGACTGCCTTCGATGGTGTGTAGCGGATGGAGGGTTGACTTAGTAGTCCCCACGGTGTGCCGAATGGTACGGGTGATGTGTAGCGGATGGCATAGAGGTTTGGGTTCGAGTTGCATCATTATTTCCTATCATTATATGAATATGTATGTGATATGAGAATGTATGCTGAATTGTTAAATTTTAGTGTTGGTTACACATTGAGTCTGTTTGACTCACCCGTTAGGGAACATTTTCTTCAGTGACGATCGGTGATGGGTGGCCTCGGCGGAGCTTAGTGGAGGCCATGTGAAGTTCAGATTTTACTTTGTTTTGGACTCTTTTTATTTTAAGTACTTTGAATTTATTTTGGGAATTATTTGATGTAATAAGGCCATAGTTGAATTATTTTATTTTACTTCCATTTATCATGCTACAAAATATTTTTTAAAGACTAAGTAAATTTATCATAAATTAAACTCTAAATGTTTTGTCACCTAAAATCAAGGGATTTCAAGTATAAAATTAACTTGTTTCCAACTCGAGCCCAACCCAAAAACAATCTTTCTTTCCAAAACACATTGTTTTTCCAAAGTCACAAAATAATTTTGAATCGGATTACAACGAGAAACATACCAGATCCGGTCAAGGCTCGTGGGCCGGGTTTGGGGTGTTTCATGCCAACTTTGATAGAGTGAACTTTTTGTTTTTCAAATTATTTATTTTTATTAAATATTATTTGCATCATTTTCTCTCTTGCAGCCTGGGATTTCTATCATTTTTATTAACTTGTCGAAGGATAGCTCGTTCAATGTCACCCTTTCAAATTACGAACATTAGAGTCGTAACTTGAGATCCACGGATGTTGCGAAGCCTAATTTTGAGTTTAAAGGTTCCCAAAATAGAGAAGAGTATCATTTGGCTACGCTTGCTAGAAACATACAAGGTCAAATCGTGTTGCTGAATGACATTTCAATGGTTCCAGCAGACACATTCGACATTCTGGTGATGGAGCCAAAGCTTGTCAATGCTTCCACACCCATCTCTATTGCAGCTCATTCCATAGTCTATGTAACCATCGAGACTTTCAAGTCCTCACATTGCTTAAATTACATCATTTATTTATCTAAAATGTAATTCCTCAAACTTTGCTTGAACTTTTAGAGCGTGATAAGAGTTTCTAACTTATTTTTCAGGTTGTTACTATTGTTTTTAGTTATGTATGAATGTTTAAATTTTAGTTTCCTTCAATTTTTCTCGCCTTTATCTCAATTCATTTCTTACTATATTTTATGTGGACAAAACAATCCCAGGAATAAATCACTCACCGTCATTTCTATATTAGATTCGCACGCTTTCCAATGTTTTTTCATCTACTTCATTTTCGTACATCTTACATCACAAGTTGCCTAGTGTAATTTCAAATTTAAAGACATTGCCCTACATGTTTTATGATAAAGATGAACATAATAAAATGTAATATAATTAATCGAAACTCATTTATTTACCTTAGAAATATTTTTTCCCAAATAATACAACGTACCAAAGATTAAGAATTAAATGAACGCTATTGGAAGAAAGTAATATTCCTTTCCAATGTTTGGCGAAAAGAATCTTTACTAAGGATAACGAACGCCCTCTTTTGTCTCGGGTCGCTATGGAACGGGTATAGGCCTTTCCTAGTTGAAGATTGAAATTGTTCTACATCAACCTGGTCATTCTGGTTTTGTGGGGTTTGAGTACTTTTCCACTGTATGCCTTGGATGCCTAATTTGAGTAGCCCAGGTCATTTGACAATTTTGCTATTGTTTTGGCTATTATTTTGACCATTTTGCTTTTTGTAGGTACCAATTCTCTCAAAATTCTTTTTCTTCTCCATTTATTTCTTAAAAATTTTCACCAAAGAATTTAGAAGACAATTCTCTTTTCTTTTCTTCAAAATTCTCTCTAGTACCGAAATCATCAAGGGCATTTCTCATCTTTCTTCTTTCTCAAGGGCTTTCTTCTTCTCCTTCTTCTTAACTTGAAACCATCTTCCACCATAATCGAACCACCATTCTCTTTCTTCTCTTACATTAAAACTGGCTCGATACCAAGTTGAAACACCCCAAACCCGCCCAAAAGCCCTGGCCGGATTTGATATGTTCCTCGAGTAAAACTTTAACTAATTCTCATTTTGTTTTATAAGAAAATATAATAGTTTCAGTATAAAAAATGGATCTACTTAGTGATCGCGTTGTAAATAATGTTTAAATAATTGGCATCTCATTAAAACGCTATTTTTAGAAAAGATTTTTAGTTTAAAGAAAACCAAATCTAATGAAAACTTATTATCATTGTAAAAACCATATATGTTTAGGTACCAAAAGCGGTTTAAGTTATTTTTTAGAAAAACATTTAATTATTTAGTAAATATTTGTTTGTAGCAGATTAAAAATCTAAAACGTAAAGTTTAAACAGTTCATAGTGGCCTTATTACAAAAATAACATAACCCAAAATAAATTCTAAGTAATAAAAATAAACTTAATATGTTTAATTAAGAGAAACTCCGAAATACTTTGTTGAGCATTGGCCACCACGTAGTCCTCGCTGACCCGATCCATCACGCTAAGAGTCACCTGAAACATATCCCATAAAAGGGTGAGTCATGGACTCAATGTGTAACATAACACTAAAAGCCCATTTGATCATAGCTATTAAGCCCATTTAAATCATATTTAGCCATAAGCCCATTTAATAGCACATATTAAACAAAAATCGATTTAATCACATGTAGATATATATATGAAATGCAAACCCGAGCCCACCTAAATATCCATCCGCTACACACCACTCGTACCTACCAATCACACCGTGGGGATTACTAAATCGACCCTCCATCCGCTACACACCATCGGAGGCAGTTGCTGCAGTCAACATGCACATCGCCCTTATAATTTTGTGGCATGGCTACCAGATAATTGTGACCGAAGTCACCGGATTCAAAACATGTGACCGAAGTCACCGGATTCAAAATATGTGACCGAAGTCACCAGATAAGGTGGTAAAGACCACCAGAACACTTCTCCTTTGTCAATATTACCCATATGCCCATGCACATACATATTAATCGGTTTTCATGCCATTTACCCCAAAATCATAGTAGAGTCATAGTTATTTCATATTTATGCATATAGCAATATTGACAAAATATTGGGGGTAAACATACCTGAATATTGTATACCACTGAATGGTACCCGCAACCATTATCAAACATATTTTCATACAAATGACATTTATTATAGATCAATGAGAATTTAGTATAATGTTACACACCTTATAACAGTGAGAACGATACCTTCCCGCTCATCGACACCTAATTATTTATCACACTTGATTAGAACACACTAATACTTATAATCTACACTATTGATGAAAGATCTAATTCCTTACCCTCGGAATCTCGGACAACTGTTATATGTGGTTTCTCTCCGACAGATGGATCAAAACCCGATAACAACCCACGAACAAAAAGTGGCTCGGGTGTACGTACGACTTCAAATAAATGATCTTCGTTAGCAGAGGGTCCACAACCCGGTGGAAAATCTCGGATCCCCGATACAGCCCTTCGTTTGAAGTTTGAGGGTATAACAGAACCACCCCTCTTCCAAACACTCATTACCGCTCTTTTTGAACCTATTTTGTTAGCCCCAAAATCTTACGTTTACGAAAATAACCGATCGATTGAGTCCCTTATAATGAAATCGATTAGTAATCTTATCTAAAAATGATATAACCAAATATGAAAATCCTTACCTTGAATGATCCCGAATGATCTCTCCTTAATCGCTGGCTACAAAATGAGTCCTTAAAATCCCCTTCAATGATTCGGTCAATGGAGAAAAATAAGAGAAATAGATTTTCTAAAATCGGCTATTCTAAAAGAAAATAAAGAGAACAATTGATAGAAAATCCTTACTCGTAATACGAAGATTGATTCACCCTTACTTGAACTATTAGAAGATTCGGCCTTATCAATTTAGAAGAAGAGAAATGGTGATTTTGGCTTTGACAAAGAGAAGAGAAAAATATGGTGTTTTTGGCTATGGTGGTTTCGGGTTTTTAACAAAAGAAAAGAAAGAATAAGATGAAAATAGAGGATGGTTCGGTTTTAACAAAAAAGAAGAAAAAGAATGGTGGCTTTGGTTATGGTAGAAGATGGTTTCGGTTGAGAGAAAGAAGAAGAAAAGAGAAAGAAAGAGAAAGAAAGAAAATGAGAATGTCCTTTGGTGCTAATATGATTCGACACTAGAGAGGAAGAAAAGAAAGAGAATTGTCTTCTTAAATTCTTTGGTGTTTTCGGCAATAAGGGAAAAGAGAAGAAAAATTATCTTTGATGTTTTGGTATTTTCAGTTACAAAGAGGAGAGAAAGAAGATATGTTTTGGAGAAAGGAAATTAAAAGGACAACTCAAAATCGAAATGGTAAAATTCAAATGACTAAAAGAGAAAAAAGAGGTTTATCTTTTGTATAATATGCATTTGGCTAAGAGACAAAGTTTGGAGAAAAGGAAAAGATGCACAAATTGGTTAAAGTTTTGGCCAACTTTCACCCCTAATGCTATTGCAAAATTCAGCCAACACCTTGCTAACATGATCCCCATTTTTCCTCCTCATTTCTTCCCTATCATCCCCTTGATTCCTATCACAATTAAACCAATCCTCCTTAGCCCTTATGCCATTTAGGTTCATGGTCAAATGACCTTGGAAAAGCTTCCAAAACATCTTCCACTCTTTATGCCCTTTGTCCCCTTATCCTTCCATAACCTCATGATTCCATACCATAACTTCTAACTTGCCTTTTTCCTATGGTCTACTATCCAAAAATAAAAGAAAGTCCATCCTTATTAGATAAGGCTTGGCCGACACTTATAGGAAAGAAAGCAAAAATTAAAATCCTTCCATTTGCTAGCTAGGAGATTCTAACCTCTCCCCTCATGCATTCACCAATGTGCCAACACCACCTTGCCAAATGACTTGTTATGCTTAAAACCTCATGCCAAATTTTCTTAAAGCCTATCTTGCTTAGTTCCATCTTAAGTCTTAAAAATTTAATATTTCTCTAAGGCATTCTCTTACATACTGAAGTTCCTAAAACTTCCAAAGCACACTCAACTACACATAGGCATGCAACAACATACAATTAAGTTAAAAAAATGCATAGCCCCCTAATTCTGGATGTTACAAATTAAGTGTTTGTCGAAGAGCTTTTAGAGGATTACTTATTACTAGTAGGGTCAGTTTCTTAATTCGATGGATGCATATGCAGGTGATGATCCAAACATGATTACCAAGATTCAAGATCCATCTTACCTAAATCAAGTTTCCCAAACCTATAAAGGTGTTTTGAATATTGTCAACAAGTTTAAATCGCAATCGGAGATTGGGTTTCGAATCTGGCGAGCTCTTAATCAGCGGTGCTAAAGATTTGTCCCCAACCTTTCTTGATGGGTTTTGGTAATATTTTCTCTCCTTTTCTTCTACCTCTACCTTTCTTTTGTGTAATAAAACACGCGGTCAAACTTTTCTCCCTTAACGTATTTTGATCAATTGGGAATGGCTTCAACCTACAATCACAAGGTCTTTTGCAGCAAACTCTCATCGGTGGAAATTATGCTTTACTTAATACTACAACATCTATTCCCAATCCAGATTACTACTGGTCCGTATCTTCACACACTAGTGTGGGCCTTATCCTTGGTTTTTTTCCTATAGTAGCCAACATAATTCATCTTATCCATTTGTTTCGTTTCTAGTGCACTTCTATGGCACCAACTTATGGAAATCTTGTACTTGCCGTAACTCAAGAGTCTAACCCAAATTTACGTGTATATGCTCACCGTGCAAAGAAAAAGGTATGCCAACTTTGATAGAGTGAACTTTTGTTTTCAAATTATTTATTTCTATTAAATATTATCGCATCATTTTCTCTCTTGCGACTTGGGATTTCTATCATTTTATTAACTTTTGAAGGATAGCTCGTTCAATGTCACCCTTTCAAATTACGAACATCGTAGTCGTAACTTGAGATCCATGGATGTTCTGAAGCCTAATTTTGAATTTAAAGGTTCCCAGTATAGAGAAGAATATCATTTGGTCGCGCTTTGTTGGAAGCATACAAGGTCAAATCATGTTGTTGAATAGCGTTCCAATGGTTCCAACAGACACATTTGACATTAAACGATGGAGCCAAAGCTTGTCAATGCTTCCACGCCCATCTCTATTGTAGCTCATTCCATAGTCTATGTAACCATCGAGACTTTCAAGTCCTCACTGTGCTTAAATTACATCATTTCTTTATCTAAAATGTAATTCCCTAAAACTTTGCTTGAACTTTTAGAACGTGATATGTAACATCCTGATAATTAGGGGTTATGCATCTTACTTAATTTAATGATGTTGCAAGTTTAATTATGATTGAGTATGTTCTGGAAGTTTATTTTTGAACTTCATTAATTAAGTGAATACTTAGTGAAACTTTTAATTTCTAATAATTAAGATGGAGCTAAGCATGTTAGGCTTTAAGAAATAATGACAAGAGGTTTTAAGCATAAGTTGAGTAATTGGCAAGGTGGTTAGGATATATGGATGAGTGCTTGAGGGGAGAGGTTCGGATCCCTTAGCTATCAAATGGGAGGATTTTATTTTTGTTTCCTTCCCTATAGTGTCGGCCAAGACCCTTCTAGAATGGATGAGCATTCTTTTATTTTTGGCTATTTGACCATATGAAAAAGGCAAGCTAAAGACTTATGGCATGGAATCAAGATAGGATGATAAGATAGGGAGGACAAAAGGCTTGATATATGGGCAATGTTTTGGAAACTTGTTCATGGTCATTTGACCATGAACCTAGTCGATTTTAGGGGCTAAAGAGGGTGGTTAATGGTGATAGCAATTTTAGGGTTGACGGGGAAGAATTGTGGAGGAAAAAGGGGGATTGTGTTGGCTTCCTAGTTGGCCGAATTTGACTTGAGTTAGGGGGTGATAGTTGGCCAAAAAAAAAATTCTAACAATTGTGCATCTTTTCTCAATTCTCCAATAGCTCTCCTCCTAGCCGAATTTTGCTATTGTCATTAGGTAAAGTTTTACTTTGTTTTGGTTCTCATTTTGACCATTTTGGTTAAAACTCCTTTTCTCTCAAATTGTGGTCTTTTTTAGTCATAAACATCAAAAGGTTGGAAAACATTTTATTCTTTTCTTTTTCTTTCATTGCCGAAACTACCAAAGTGCAAAGAACCATTTTTCTTCAATTTCTTCCTCTTGGCCGAATGTGCATAGGTCTCTAAACCTATCTCCTTTCTTTTGAGAATCAACATCATCATCTTCTTCTTTTAATCTCTCTTTCTCTTTCTCTTTTTCTTCCTTTTCTCTTTCCTTCTCTTTTCATTTTCTTTCTTCCTTCTCTCAATCGAAACTACTTTCTACTAAAACCAACAATCAACATCTATTTTCATCTTCTTTTGCCAACCGAATCATATTCTATTTTGATTTCCTTTCTCCTTTTCTTTCTTTGAAAACTGAAACCATTTTAGCCATAAATCACCATCTTTTTCTCTTTTTTTTTGTGCAAACCGAAACTACCAAATCCATTTTTATTCTCTTCTTTTTGTTTTAGGCCGAATCTTCAAGTGGGTAAGTAAGACTTTTCGTCAATCGTTTTCATTATTTCTTTTTACTTTTGCCAATTTAGAATCATGATTCTCTTATTTTCTCTCCTAGGCCGAATCCTTGGAAAGGATTTTTAAGGATCTTTGTTGAAGCCAACTTTTAAGAAGTGACTTTTCGAAATCATCCAAGGTAAGATTATCCCTTTTTGGTTACATCAATTTCCTTAGACAGGACTACTAATCAATCTTATTTTTAGGGTGATTTAAGACTAACAAGATAGGTAAAAAAGAGCGAGACGGAGTGTTTGGAAGAGAGGAGGCACTTGTTTTACCATCGAAGTTCAAAAGAAGAAATCATGTCGGCGGAAGAGATTTTCCACCGGGTTGTGGACCCTCTGCTAACGAAGATCGGTTATTTGAAGTAGTACGTACAACCGAACCACTTTACGTTGGTGGGATATCAGCGGATTTTGATCCATCTAGCGGAGAAAAACCACAAATAACGGTTGTTCGAGAATCTGAGGGTAAGGATTTAGATCTTTCGTCAATAAATATAGTTTTATTAGTAATAGTGTATACTAACCAAGTGTGATAATTAACTAGGTGTTGACGAGCGAGAGAGTATCGTTCTCACTGTCATAAGGTGTGTAACCCTACATTAAAAACTCATAAATCTATTTTTATATGTGATTTTATGACAATGTGTTTAATAATGATTTTTGGATACCATTCAGTGGTATACGATATTCAGGTATGTTTACCCCAATATTTCGTTAATTTGCTATATGCATAAAATGTAAAATAAGTATGATTATATTATGATTTTAGGGAAAAAGGCATGGAAACTAAATGATATGTATGTGCATGGGCATATGGGTATATTTGATAAAGGGGAAGTATTTTGGTGGTTTTACCACATTTCCGGTGACTTCGATCACATATTTGAAATCCGGTGACTTCGATCACATATATGAATCTGGTGACTTCGGTCACATATTTGAAATCCGGTGACTTCGGTCATAATTTTGTCTGGTGGCCTTGCCACAAAATTATAAGGGCGATGTGCATGTTGACTGCAGCAACTACCTTCGATGGTGTGTAGCGGATGGAGGGTCGATTTAGTAATCCCCACGGTGTGTTGGTTGGTAGGGGTGGTGTGTAGCGGATGGATATTTAGGTGGGCCGGGTTTGCATTTCATTACATGTACATATCCATGTGATTTAATTGATTATTATTTAATCTGCTATGAAAATGGGCTTTTGGGCTAAATATGAGCTAAATGGGCCTTTGGGCTAAGTATGAGCTAAATAGGCCTATGGCCATATGTGTAATTTTTGGGCTTAAAGGCATATGATAAAATGGGATTTTTAATGTATGTGTTACACATTGAGTTTATAACTCACCCTTTTGTGGGATAACTTTTCGATGATTAAATGGCGATGGATCGAATTCGATGAAGGTATCCGTGGTGGCCAATGCTCATATCAAGTATTTTGAAGATTTTCCAATTTAAATTTCACTACTTAGACTTTATTATGGGTTTGCTATTTTTGTAATAAGGCCACTATAAACTGTTTTAATTTTTGTGTTTGGACTTTTATTTTGCCATGAACCAATATCTATTAAATAACTAAATGGTTTTTCGATAAATAATTTAAAAATGTTTTTGTCACTAATATATATATGTTTTAAAGTAATTTCCTTAAATTTGGTTTTCTTTTAACTTATTAATTCCTTCTAAAATAATGTTTTAAAAGACATAAATTTACTTTACAATTTGATTTCAAGCAAAAATATTAAGTTAATCATTTTCTACAAAATCATCAAATTTTTCTTAAATAAAACGAGAATTTGCTAAAGTTAGATTCAAGGAACATATCAAATCCGGTTAGGCTTTTTGGGCCAGATTTGGGGTGTTTCAACTTGGTATCAGAGCCCAATTTTAAACTCTCGGCCTTGGGTTTTGAAGCCCACAACGTTTTCAAAAGTTGGTCCAAATGACTTTTTGAAAGTTTTCTTAAGTTAAAATGGTTTTATAAGAGCATGGCACTCGGAGTTCTCGGCCAGGATCCATCGGTATGTATCTTTATTGATAAAGTGATATGAAAGTCGATAAGTTTAAGGAAACTATAACTTTAGAGACATGGACCCTAGATGTATGTGTGCTACTACGGAAAAACCACTGAATATCAGTTTCATAAAACTTTCTTTTAATAAGAAGTGAAAAGACTCTAATGCATAAGACTTTTTAAGTAAAAGCAGATAGGACGCGTAGTAGACATGAGTTCTAGGGGCGTGGTCGTCGTGGGACGGAAGAGGAAGAATGGTCGTGTCGGAACCGATAGATCTGGTCAAGGTTCCGAAAATGAAGCTCAAATCACCGCTATTGGGGTGGATTTTCAAGAGCAAAATGAAGGAGGTGACGCATATCACAAGTCATCTTGCGAAGTTTTAGAACGAGTAGCGAAGCTAGTTCTGAAATGGGTCTCGAAAGTCGATGGTGAGAGACTAAGATCGAATGGAGTGAGGTTTTCGGGGAGTATCTGGAGTAGCTCAAATGTAGTGAAATATTGGTTGGAGGCGGTCGAGAAGATTATGGACGATTTAGACTCCTTCTTGAAGAAAAATTAAAGGTGCTATTTCACTACTCGTGATGAAGCCTACCGTGGTGGCTCACTATCAAGGAAAGTACCCTGGGATCGATTGGATTGGGGTATTTTAAAATTAAATTCGAAGGAAAATACGTTGGAGCTAGCTACATCGACTCCCAGAGGAAGACATTTCTAAATCTAGTGCAAGGCAACAAGTCAATAGCTGAGTATGAAGCAGAGTTTTTGCGACTTAGTCGATATGCCAGAGGGATAATGGCTACGGAGTATGAACGGTGTGTCAGATTTGAGGATGGACTTAGAGATGAACTGCGAGTGATGATTGCCCGTCACGGGAAAGAGATTTTGCAATCTTAGTAGAAAGAGCAAAAATAGCGGAAGAGGTTAAGCGGACTGAAAGACAGAACCGGGACAGAGGCCAGAATAAGAATAAGAGAAGCTTTGGATCTTCAGGGTCATCCGAGAATTTCCATAAGAAACCAAGAAATGAAGGACCATGAGGTCGTGAGATCACTGGTGGACAACATCGTGCTTGTGCCCAATGTGGAAAAATGCACTCGGGAGAATGTTGGAAAAAGATCGGGGGATGTTTCAAATGCAGATCTAAAGACCATATGATCAAGGATTGCCCGAAGAATTCAGAAAAGAATCGCCCAGCAGGTCAGGGTGTTAATCAGGCTGACAGAGGTGAACAACAGCCGATAAGGGGCTATGGTCCAAATGGAAGGGGTAATGGCTCTGGTAGAGGTCGCGAAACTTCAGGCAGAGGCAGTGGTAGCTCTGAGGCGAGACAGCCAGTGCGGTATATGCGGTTAAATCGCGAGAGAAGACGATGGCCTTTTGATGTTATCACTGCACGCGTTTCTAATTTCAGGTTGCCTTTATTGCTTTGATAGACATAGGGTCAACTCACTCTTATATCGCTAGTGAAGTATCGGGACTTTGCATGTGACTTCGAGGCTGTACCTAGGAAGATGATGTACTTAGTCCTTTAGGATGATGATGATTATAGACAAACTTTTAAGGAAGTGCCTTTAAGTTCAAGGAACACAATTTCGGTGATTTAATGGAGTTGCCATTCGGGAGTTCGACCTGATCTTAGGCATGGATTGGCTAGTGAAGTATCGTGCAAATGTGGATTGTGCTGCTAAGCGAATGTCCTTAAGAACTCTTGATGACAAAGAAGTTGTAGTGATGGGCGAGAGACGGAACTACTTATCTAATGTAGTATCCGTTCTTAAGGCAAAAAAGATGGTTAGAAAGGGATGTGTAGCCTTTATGATGTTGGTTAGTGCCTTGGAGGCTAAGGAAGCAACTGTTGAAGGAGTTAGGACTGTGAATAAATTTGTAGATGTTTTTCCGGAAGAACTTCTAGGTTTGCCTCCGGATCGTGAGGTAGAATTCGAGATTGATTTATTACCTGAAACGGCGCCAGTTTCTATTGCTCCATATAGAATGGCACCGAAAGAATTAGTTGAGCTTAAGGCTCAGATTCAGGAATTGCTTAATCGTGGATTTATCCGACCTAGTATGTCTCCATGTGGAGCACCGGTCCTATTTGTGAAGAAGAAGGACGGATCGATGAGGATGTGTATAGATTATCGGCAGTTGAATAAGCTGACCATCAAGAACAAGTATCCTTTGCCAAGGATCGACGACTTGTTCGATCAGCTTAAGGGAGCTACAGTATTCTCAAAGATTGATCTAAGGTCGGGGTATCATCAACTTAAAGTGAAAGAAGCGGATATCCATAAGACGGCTTTTCGGACTAGATATGGGCATTATGAATTTACGTAACGCCATTCGGATTGATTTAACGCATGATTGCGTTCATGGATATGATGAACCGGATCTTCCAACCCTACTTGGATCAGTTCGTTGTGGTATTCATAGACGACATCCTAGTGTATTCTAAGTCCGAAATAGAACATGATGAGCATCTTCGAATTGTGTTGCGAGTTTTAAGGGAGAAGAAGCCGTATGCCAAATTTAGCAAGTGTGAATTTTGGCTGAAAGAGGTTGCGTTTTTAGGCCATGTGGTGTCTGCAGAAGGGATAAGGGTGGATCCTCGAAAGATTGAGGCTGTGCTAGATTGGAAACCACCTAAGTCCGTAACTAAAGTTCGCAGTTTCTTGGGGTTAGTAGGATACTACAGAAGATTTGTCGAAGGATTCTCATCGATAGCTGCACCTTTAACAAAATTGCTGAGAAAGGAAGTACCTTTCGTGTGGGCTGATAAGCAACAAGAGAGTTTTGAGAAGCTCAAGAAGGTTTTGACTGAAGCTCGGTTTTCATTCAGCCTGAGGCAGGAAAGGATTTTGTTGTGTGTTGTGATGCTTCTCACACGGGATTAGGATGTGTTCTGATGCAAGACGGGAAGGTAGTTGCGTATGCGTCTCGGTAGTTAAGACCTCACGAGGTTAATTACCCGACGCATGATTTGGAATTGGCAGCTGTAGTCTTTGCTCTTAAAGTTTGGAGGCATTATCTATCTGGGAAAAAGTCGGTGATATACACGGACCACAAAAGTCTGAAATATCTCTGACTCGTAAAGAAGCTGAATTTGAGGCGTGAAGGTGGATAGAATTATTGAAAGACTACGATTGTTCTATCGAGTACCACCCGGCAAGGCGAATGTGGTGGCGGGCGCCTAAGTCGAAAGTGGTGTCGATTTAAGGCGATGTTTACACATCTTAGTCTTTACGATGACGGAAGCTTGTTGGCGAATTACAAGTTAAACCGACATGGTTGAGTCAAGTGAAAGAGGCGCTTGATAGACGATGATCCGAGTGCAAAACTTGGAAGGTCTGAAATGGGGAATTGGAAGATTTTGGTATTAACACGATGGGGTATTGTGTTTTAAAGGTAAAGTCTCAGTATCTTTGAGGATCGGGAGTTGAGGCAAAAGATTCTTGAGAGTCGCATAGTAGCCCTTATGCTATGCATCTGGAGGAAGTAAGTTATATCGAGATTTGCGAGATCGGTTTGGTGGCTGGACTTAAGCGGGAAGTTACGGAGTTTGTAGGAAAAATGAGAGAAGTGAGAGCAAAATTTGACAAGTGAAGTGAATGAGAGAAAAGTCTCTCTTTCCTCTTTAACTGAATGCTAGACCAAGAGTCCAAAACTTGGCCACTTTACTCTCCCAAGTGATAATTTAATCTTCCTTAATTATCACTTTATTAAATTAAAATAACCTTTAATCCATCCTTTAATTCCTTATTTATCTTAGTAAAATAAATCCTATTTATCACTTTAATTTGACAAGTTTTAATAAAATAAAACTCTTCCCTTTCAACCAAACATGTGCCGTCCATCCCTAGCCTTGAAACAAAATTAAACCTTCAATAATTGCTTTCCATGTGACTCGAACTCGAGCCATTATCCATAAGCCTTAAGTGACACCAGGCCACTTTTCAAGCTTCGATTGTATGTCAAAATTCACCAACTTTTTCTTTTAAGGCCCTCTTGCCCTTATCTCCTATTTTGGGCTTTGAATTTTGTCATTCGCCTTATTTCTAAGTTTCCTAAAATTTTCATGCTCGTAACGCCATTTTCTTACATCCTCGGGTTTCCAAAATGTTCAAGTTTCCAAAATGTTTAGGTTTCCAAAATGTTTAAGTTTCCTAAATGTTCGGTTTCCAAAATGTTTAGGTTTCAAAATGTTCAGTTTCCCAAAATGTCTAAGTTTCCAAAATGTCTAAGTTTCCAAAAATGTCCATTTCCATTTTCATTTTCATTTCCATTTCCATGCATTTCTAGGTTTCCAAAAGTATCAAAATTTATTCATAGTACTTGTAACTTGTCATTTCATACAATTAAGCTGAAATGCATAGGCCCTATTCGAGATGTTACAGTTCTACCCCTTAAAAATAATTTAGTCCTCAAAATTACTTACTATCGTTCATCCGTTGTAGTTACACTCACCACGCTCGCTATTCTTTGCTCTGATCTTAAAGAACTATCTTACTTTCTAGGCACATTCTCTAAGTTCACAATCAAGGTTCCATATACTTCATTAGCAACATAAGATCGAACTAATCTTATAGCGAGAAAAGTAATAAGTATAATCCATAAATAAGAAACTTACTTGTTGTCTCGTCACGTGGCGTCACTATTCTCGCGGACGTTTGCCAATAATCTTGTTGCCTTGCTTGAACCTTCAACATCTCGCTTGGTGCTCCGACCTTGGCGGAACCATTACCTCTTACTCGAACCACGCGACTGAAGGCTCGGTCCACCTCTGAGTCGCTAGCATTCCGAACTCCGGTGGCTCTCATCAGTTGTTTGGGACAATCCCTAAACATATGGTCCTTGGACCCACACCTAAAACATGCTCCTATCTTTTTCCTCCTAGATGCCTCTTTCCACAATACTCACAAGGATGAATCGCGCTTTGTACCCGACTTGTTGATCCTTTGGCCCATCGGTTCTAGGCCTCTTATTCCCGATGATCAAAACCTCTTTAGGCCTATTTCGATCGGTGTTACGCTTGATGGAATCCTTAATTCCCTAGCCACTTTAGCCTTATCCACCGAGAGAATTCCGCTCGATGCGGTCTATCAACGATCTTAGATCATTCTCGGTCCAGTCCTCCAAAGCGGACACGGCGTTCATGCTTTCGATTGCCACTACCCCGAGCATAGCGGCTCAACCTCGAAATTCCGCCTCATATTGCGATGGACTTACTCCTGTACTAACCCTAGAAAAGCCTTCCTCTGCTCATCAGTATACGGTTCCCACATACTTCTTACGAAAGGCCTCTTTACGAATTCCCGGTCGATTTTCAGCTATGGTACCATCACGAGCAGTCAACCACCATTGATCGCTTCGCGGCGTAACAATGCCACCATCCACTCAAACTTCTCCTCGAGTCAAATCAAGCTCATCCATTATCGCTCGTTGCTTCCAACCAAGTGTCTTGGGTGCTACGATGGATACTCCTAAACATTTACGCTCTATTAGCTCGGGCCGTTCGGTACCGACTTTCGATTTCCTCCATTTCCTCACCGGCCACAATTCCAAAACTTCGCGAAGCGACTGCGACCCTCTTCCCGTCGAACTGTTTGCTCAACATGCGGCCAGGCGGTGGTGGCGGTGGCATCTCATTGTCGGACCCTGACTCGACCGCGGGTTCCGACCGCAGTCATCTGCCTCTTCCTCGTCCACGGCGACCGTCTCTAGAGCTCATTTTCTAGCGTGGGATCGATTAAGAAATTTTATGGATTAGTTATTTGTTCACTTATTTATCGTGAAGGAGTTTTATGAGAAGGGATTTTAGAGTGGTTCTTCGTCATACAACACTGCAGTCTTTTCCATTCATCCATTCATCCATCAAACAAATATGAACTTAGTTCATTCGGAAGCGTTAGTTTTTGTTGTTTGTTGCTATTTTCCACTAAAGGTATTTTCGTAATTTTGTCCTCAGGTATTTTCGTAATTTGTCAAAATAGAGTTCTGGGTGATTTTGTCAAAAATATTTTTGAAGATTTGAAGTCTTGGTAATTTTGGAAAATTTCAAAATTTGGGGTATTTAGATTTTACCTCAAATTATTTTGTAATTTTTTACAAATCATGATAAATTTGAAAATTTTAATAAATTTGGGGTATTTTAAAAGTTGTAAAACTTTGAGGGTTCTTTCAGTTGTTCTTCCAAAGATGGGGATGTTGCAAATTTGGAAATTAGGGTCATTTTGGTAATTTGGTAAGTTAGGGCAATTTTGTAATTTTTCCAAAATCATGGTATTTTGATATTTTACAAATTAGGGTTTTTGATTGTTTATGAAATCATGAAATTTTGATAAAGTTGTTGAGTAGTTGAACATTTTACTAACAGGTTTTGGTAATTTTCTTCTTGGGTATTTTTAATTTTAAATAAATCAAGAGTTTTTTGAAAAAGTTGTAAAAATAGTTTTCAGTTAAAAGAAAGTTTTAAAGGTTTGAAAAACTAGGGTTTGTTGTTTTGTTCTCTTTTTTTTCAAAACATGGCTAGTTCCTTCGGGTTTTAGTCGTTATGTTTAGCTTTATAAGAGCCTCTTGGTGGGGTGAACCAAAGCTACGCACCGCGAGGATTCGTGTGGAGAGGAGGTGAGTCACGCTGATTGCTTAAATATCAAGCTCCAGAAACCATTCCTAGACATGCCATGAGGTTACCACACCCAGCCTACGAGTTAGGGTGAGCCGAGCTACGCACCGGTGGGATTCTGCGAGAGGAGGTGAGTCAGGGGCTGCTTAAATACCAAGCTCTTGGGATCCAATCCTAACATGCGTGCAAGGGTTACCACACCACTAGCTCGTTGACTTAGCCATAGGTTGGTTCGGTCATTAAGTCTTATGTGTTTGTGTTTGAGTAGTCTAATCCTAAAGTTCAAGTTCCTATCATTCTATTCTCGTTCCATGCCTTTTCTATATAAATCACAAATCACACATATAGTTAGGGTACTTACAGTGGACTTGGTCGGAGACTTAGGGGCCATGCCAAAAGCACGCTTATGTTCAAAGAAAATCATTTGGCTCGCTTTGAAGCGTTTGGGCACTGAGCCTGGTAGGAAGTTTGCGGGCTCGATACAAATAGAAACACCCAAACTCATTACAGCACTGGAGGATCGGTATGTTCCTAAATGTGATCTCAAAAACATTCGATACTTAGAAAATGGTAGATTTTAGAAAAAACTATTATTTGAGTTGAGCTTAGATTGAAAACCCATTTATTTAATCTTGTAAATCCAATTCGATGTAACATGTCCAAAATAGTTCTTAGCAAAACATTAAAAGAAATGTAAAAACAAAGAATAATCCACTTGGGCCTTATGGCCTTATTACATCAAATAAACCCCAAAAAAATAATAAAATTTAAAAGTATTAAAATTAAATAAAGTCCAAATTGAATAAATTCTTCAAGTGATGCATGGCCTCCTCATGGTCTCTGGCCGATCAAATCCTTGATCATCACACGAAAAAATAATTCCCACAATGGGGTGAGTCAACGAGACTCAATGTGCACAATACTATCATTCAATAAATCGAGGCATTCATGTTCAAATCATCAAGTCCATATAATAATGAAATTGTGATGCAACCCAAACCCAAAACCTATAAGCCATCCTACTCTCTCCACATACCAACACTGCAAGTGGGACTACTAAGTCGACCCTCCATCCGCTACTCTCACGTTGTGTCATTAGACACTATTATAACGAGTTACCACAATTTCCATATGTGACCGTAGTTGACATATTTCGTTGGTGAGACCAAAGTCAACACCTTCGTTGGTGAGACCGAAGTCAACACTGTTCTCCCCCTTTAACATAAATCCGAATGCCCCAACATGTATACATATATATATATAGCATAATTTACTTTCATGTTCATATTCATATATTAGCATGTTATTAAAATAACATTTTTATACACAATCCTATCGGTGAGAAGCGTTCCTTGGTACTTTTGTCACATGTGTGGTACATAGCCATTCATATTATTATTCATATCGTATATTAAAATATTTAACCATAATATATCGAAGAATAGTAAGGGTACACACCTTTTAAGCTAATAGGTTCCTTGATTTCTAGAATCGATCTAATTTTAGATCTATTAATCCTATATTCGACCCATCCATTAACACACATTAATAAACCCTTCTAAACAAAACCAAATCCTAGTAGGATTTGTAAGGAAAAACTCACCTTCTGATTTGGTGATTACACAAATCCGGAAGTTTGGGTTTTCCTCACTTGATATTCGACCAACCCTTGTAGTTCAATATGGTTAGTTTTGGCTTTCAAAATTAAGGAATGGATTTAGATACTCACACAACCCTTAGCGAATATTTTAGAGGCTTACCTAGAGATTCCAAATCAAAGTTCCTTTTTGTCTTGAATATCAGTAGAAATCCCTAAAGATCATAGGTTAGATTTGATCTAACTTTAATAGTTGGTAGATGGCCTGGCCGGTGTACCTTAATTTTCCTCGGATCGAAAATCCGAAACTCCTCCTCTAACATTGACCATAGACAAAAGAGGTTATTTTCTTAAGCCTTGTTTAAATTGATTTAGAAGAACAAGAATCAATTGTTCTTACCTTAGATCCTTGATCTTTATGTTCAACGATGGTGGAAACCGAGATCCCTTGTATATTAACCATGATCAAAGAGGATAGAATTAAGCCTTTTACTTTGACAAACTAGAAAGAAAGAAAATTGAATGGCTTACTTACCTTGAAACCTTCAATCACTTGTTTCCTTGTCTTGGAGTTCTTGAAATCGGCTATGGAGATCTAACAAGATTGAAGAGAAAAGTTTTGACTAGCAATGGCAAGGAAGGAAAAAGAAAGATGGAGTCCTTTCTTGGGGAAGTTTGACAATGAGAGAGGGAGAAGTGAGAGCAAAATTTGAAGCAGAAAAGTGAATGAGAGAAAAGTCTCTCTTTTCCTCTTTTAAGCTAACTAGACCAAGAGTCAAACTTGGCCTTCTCTCCCAAGTGATAATTTAATCTTCCTTAATTATCACTTTATTAAATTAAAATAACCTTTAATCCATCCTTTAATTCCTTATTTATCTTAGTAAAATAAATCCTCTATTTATCACTTTAATTTGACAAGTTTTAATAAAAAATAAAACTCTTCCCTTTCAACCAAACATGTGCAGTCCATCCCAGCCTTGGAAACAAAATTAAACCTTCAATAATTGCTTTCCATGTGACTGAACTCAGGCTTATCCATAAGCCTTAAGTGACACTTGAGGCCACTTTTCCAAGCTCGATTGTATGTCAAAATTCACCAACTTTTTCTTTTAAGGCCCTCTTGCCCTTATCTCCTATTTTGGGCTTTGAATTTTGTCATTATTTTATTTCTAAGTTTCCTAAAATTTTCATGGCTCGTAACTTGCCATTTTCTTCTTACATCCTCGGTTTCCAAAATGTTCAAGTTTCCAAAATGTTTAGGTTTCCAAAATGTTTAAGTTTCCTAAATGTTAGGGTTTCCAAAATGTTTAGGTTTCCAAAATTTGGTTTTCCAAAATGTCTAAGTTTCAAAATGTCTAAGTTTCAAAAATGTCTAAGTTTCAAAAATGTCCATTTCCATTTCCATTTTCATTTTCATTTCCAAAAGTATCAAAATTTATTCATAGTACTTGAAATTTGTCATTTCATACAATTAATGAAATGCATAGGCCTATTCAGGGATGTTACATTATCCTTGGTTTTTTCCTATAGCGATAGCGTAATTCATCTTATACATTTGTTTAGTTTCTAGTTCTATGGCAAACTTATAGGAATCTTGTACTTGCAGTAACTCAAGAGTCTAACCCAAATTTGCGTGTATATGCTCACTGCGCAAGGAAAAGGTATGCCAACTTTGATAGAGTGAACTTTTGTTTTTCAAATTATTTATTTCTATTAAATATTATCCGTCATTTTCTCATTGCGACTTGGGATTTCTATCATTTTATTAACTTGTCGAAGGATAGCTCGTTCAATGTCACCCTTTCAAATTACGAACATCAGTCGTAACTTGAGATCCACGATGTTCTGACTAATTTTGAATTTAAAGGTTCCCGAGAATAGAAAGAGTATCATTTGGGTTGCGCTTCTTTGGAATACAAGTCAAATCGTCTTGAATAGCGTTCAATGGTTCCATGAGACATTCGACACATGTTTAAACCCTTGTAAAGAGCTTGGGTTTAATTTAGCGAGACTCTTAATGGCGGTGCTAAGATTTGTCCCCAACCTTTCTTTGATGGGTTTTGGTAATATTTTTCTCTCATTCTTATACCTCTACCTTTCTTTTGTGTTATAAAACATGCGGTCAAACTTTTCTCCTTAGGTATTTTGATCAATTGGGAATGGCTTCAACCTACAATCACAAGGTCTTTTGAGCAAACTCTCATCGATGGAAATTATGCTTTACTTAATACTACAACATCTATTCCCAATCCAGTTACTACGGGTCCATTATCTTCACACAGATAGTGTACTTATCTGAAACACCCTTTGCATTTGGCTGGGCCGGATCGGTATGTTCCTAAAATGTAGATCTCAAAACATTCGATACTTAGAAAATGGTAGATTTTAGAAAAAACTATTATTTGAGTTGGGCTTGATTGAAAACCCATTTATTTAATCTTGTAAATCCAATTCGATGTAACATGTCCAAAATAGTTCTTAGCAAAATATTAAAAAGAAATGTAAAAAACAAAGAATAATCATTTGGGCCTTATGGCCCATCAAATAAACCCCAAAAAAAATAATAAAATTTAAAAGTATTAAAATTAAATAAAGTCCAAATTGAATAAATTCTTCAAGTGATGCATGGCCTCCTCATGGGTACTACTGGCCGTTAAAATCCATCATCACTGAAAAAATAATTCCCACAATGGGGTGAGTCATGAGACTCAATGTGCACACAATACTATCATTCAATAAATCGGGGCATTCATGTTCAAATCATCAAGTCCATATAATAATGAAATTGTGATGCAACCCAAACCCAAAACCTATAAGCCATCCATTACTCTCCACGTACCAACACACACTGCAAGTAGGACTACTAAGTCGACCCTCCATCCGCTTCTCCACGTTGTGTCATTAGACACTATTATGTGAAGTTACCACAATTTAGCAATGTGACCGTAGTCGACATATTTAGTTGGTAGGAAGTCGACGATTCTTAGTGAGACAAAGTCAACACTGTTCTCCCCTTTAACATAAATCCGAATACCCCAAAACATGTATACATATATATATATATAGCATAATTTACTTTCATGTTCATATTCATATATTAGCATGTTATTAAAATAACATTTTTATACACAATCCTATCGAGAGGTAGGAAGCGTGCCTTGGTACTTTTGTCACATGTGTGGTACATAGCCACATTATATTATTATTCATATCGTATATTAAAATATTTAACCATAATATATCGAAGAATAGTAAGGGTACACACTTTTTAAGCAATAGGTTCCTTGATTTCTCGAGAATCCCAATCTAATTTTTAGATCTATTAATCCTATATTATTCCATCCATTAACACATTAATAAACCCTTAACAACAAAACCAAATCCTAGTAGGATTTGTAAGGAAAAACTCACCTTCTGGGTTGGTGATTACACAAATCCAGAAGTTTGGGTTTCCTGCTTGATATTCGGCCAACCCTTGTAGTTCAATATGGTTAGTTTTTCGCTTTCAAAAATTAAGGAATGGATTAGATACTCACAACCACCCTTAGAATATTTTAGAGGCTTACCTTAGAGATTCCAAATCCAGAAAGTTCCTTTTGTCTTGAATATCGGTGAAATCCCTAAAGATCATAGGTTAGATTTGATCTAACTTTAATAGTTGGTAGATGGCCTTTAGCGAATATGTCTTACCTTAATTTTCCTCGGATCTGAAATCCGAAACTCCTCCTCTAACATTCGACCATAGACAAAAGAGGTTATTTTCTTAAGCCTTGTTTAAATTGATTTAGAACAAGAATCAATTGTTCTTACCTTAGATCCTTGATCTTTATGTTCAACGATGGTGAAACCGAGGATCCCTTGTATATTCGCCATGATCAAAGAGGATAGGAATTAAGCCTTTTACTTTCGGCAACTAGAAAGAAAGAAAATTGAATGGCTTACTTACCTTGAAACCTTCAATCACTTGTTTCCTTGTCTTGGAGTTCTTTGAAATCCGGCTGGAGATCTTAGAGATTGAAGAAAAGTTTTGACTAGGCAATGGCAAAAGGAAGGAAAAGAAAAGATGGAGTCCTTTCTTGGGAAGTTTGACAATGAGAGGGAGAAGTGAGAGCAAAATTTGACAAGTGAAGTGAATGAGAGAAAAGTCTCTCTTTTCCTCTTTTATTAATCTAGACCAAGTCAAAAACTTGGCCCTACTCTCCCAAGTATAATTTAATCTTCCTTAATTATCCTTTATTATTAAGTAATTCCTCTTATTTATCTCATTTATCAAGTTTTAATAAAATAAAACTCTTCCTTTCAACCAAACATTGTCCATCCCTAGCCTGGAAACAAATTAAACCTTCAATAATTGCTTTCCATGTGACTTGAACTGTATCATAATCCTTAAGTGACACTTTAGGCCACTTTTCCAAGCTCGATTGTATGTCAAAATTCACCAACTTTTTCTTTTAAGGCCCTCTTGCCCTTATCTCCTATTTTGGGCTTTGAATTTTGTCATTAGGCCTTATTCTAAGTTTCCTAAAATTTTAATGGCAGAACTTGCCATTTTCTTACATCCTCGGGGTTCCAAAATTTCAAGTTTCCAAAATGTTTAGGTTTCCAAAATGTTTAAGTTTCCTAAATGTTCGGGTTTCCAAAATGTTTAGGTTTCCAAAATGTTCGGGTTTCCCAAAATGTCTAAGTTTCCAAAATGTCTAAGTTTCCAAAATGTCCATTTCCATTTCCATTTTCATTTTTTTTCAAAAGTATCAAAAATTTATTCATAGTACTTGAAATTTGTCATTTCATACAATTAAACGGAAATGCATAGGCCTATTCGGATGTTACAGTTCTACCTTAAACAAAATTTCATCCGAAATTTCCTAACTAAAATAATTGAGGTATTCTTGTCTCATCGCCTCTGTCTCCCCAAGCTTCTTGGTTTCCATGATGATTCGCCATAGCACTTTGACTAGAGGCTATTCTTTCTTTATACTTTCACATCATTCCAAGATCAGAATCGGTTCTTCCTCATAGGATAAGTCCGCCTTAGTTCCACCTCTTCAAGGTACCACATGGGATGGATCCGGTCGATATGACGTAACATGGACACATGAAATCGTCATGCATTTCTTGCAATTCTGGCAACTCTAATTGATATGCTGCTTGCCCAACTTCGACCGATGCTTGATAAGGCCTATAAATCTTGGGCTTAGCTTTCCTTCGGCCAAACCTCATTACCTTCCCAAGGTGAGACTTTCAAGAACACTTGATCTCCTTCAAACTCTATTTCCTTTAAGCAAAGATGCGTCGACTTTTGCCTATCGGGCTTCCTTCAAGTGCAGATTTCAACCTTCTCTTGGTTTACTTACCAACTCAACGGACCCAAAACTGGCGTTCTCCTAACTCGGTCCAACAAGTAGGTGTTCACACTCCTTCCATACAATGCCTCGTATGGTGCCATCCGAATCTTGGCTTGATAGCTATTGTTGTAGGCAAATTCCTAAAGCAAGTAATCTTCCCAACTTCCTCGAAATTCCATTACGACCTCTCAATATATCCTCCAACACTTGTATAACTTTCGTTGATGCCGTCGATTGTGGATGAAACCGTAGTGAAGTCTAGCTTAGTGCCTAAAGCTTGATGAAGTGCTTTCCAAAATCGGGCGTAAACCTTGGTCTCTATCGGTGACTCCATGTAATCTCACAATTTCCATACATACAACTTAGCCAACCGAAGAAAATAATCCATTACATTTGGGATAAAGTGTGCGGACTTGGTCAACAGTCCACAATCACCCATACGAGTCCTTCTTAGTAGGCGTGAGGAAGCCCACTACGAAGTCCATGGTAATTCTTTCCCACTTCCATTGGGGAATTTGATTGGTTGGAGCAATCGATGGAACTTGGTGTTGACCTTAACTGCGACCGTCAAACATTTCTTCCGAATTGATTACTTCCGCAGTGGACCACCAAAATTGTTCCTTAGATCTCTATCTGACTTGATGCCTCAGGGATGCATGGCATAGGGGCTACCATAAACTTCTCGAAGAATCTTTTGTCTCAACTCCTTATTCTTGACATACGGACTTTACCTTGTAGCAATACTCCTTCATTGTTGATATCATAATCCTAATCCCTTCTTTGTACTTTGCTACAACTTAGTACTTAAGTCATTATCGATATTTGTCCCTCCTTTACTTCCTTTAGCCATGGGCACGACACAGCGGGCTTCCATCATCATCTGAGACTTATATGGCGAACAAAGCGTAGATCAGTACAACCTTAGGCTTAGGGCGCCGGCACCACTACGTTCGCCGGATGATACTCTGTCGAGCGGTCATTAGTCGCTGTAGTACCCGCCCGTTTTCTGGTTGCTCGCCCAGGTTCAACCTTTGGGCTCTGTCGATTACATACCGCTTTTTCAAAGCTGCGCTATTTATTAATCTCCATTCGGACCCTTAACAACTTGGTTAAAAGCGCGGCTATGTGAAATCCTTCACGAACCTTCTGTGCTTGCCAAACCCTAAGAAACTTTGGATTTGACCCACGGACCTAGGTGGCTTCCAATCCACTTTGCTTGATCTTCACCAAGGGTCCCTTTCTTATTAAGCCCTGCGGATACCACATGCCTAAGAATGCCACCTCCTGGCCAAAATTCGCACTTCTTTGAATTTATGAAACTTCCCTCTCCCTTAATACTTCCAACCGACTTCGAAGATGCTCATCATGCTCCTCCCAACTTGAATACAAAATATCATCGATGAACACAGACGAATCTATCCAAGTAGGGTTGGAAAATCCGATTCATCATGTCCATGAGCAGGTGGGGCGTTTGTCAACCCAAGCGGCATCACCACAAACTCGAAGTGACCATATCTTGTCCTAAGCGGTCTTATGAATATCGGCCTCCTTCACCTTCAGCGATGGTATCCCGGTAATCGTCGATCTTGAAAACTCTGCGGCTCCGCCGGTGATCGAACAAGTCCTCGATCCTTGGCAAGGGTACTTGTTCTTAATGGTCGACTTATTTAGCTCGATGTATCTATGCACATCGCATAGTTCCATCCTTCTTTTTCACAAATAAGGCCGGTGCTCCCCATGGAGACACACTGGTCGGATGAACCCACGATCCAGTTCTTGGATGCAGGCCTTCTCCTAACTCGCCCGGTGCCATTCGGTATGGGCGATTGACACGAGGAAGTCCCGTAGCAAATCAATCCCAAATTGACCCACCCATGCAGGGGTATTCCGTAACTCTTACGGAAACACATCTACAAAGTCCTTACCGTCCTAACTCCATTAACACCTTCCTCCTTCCCACCAATCGCACTACAAAAGCTAAGAATGCTTTGCAACCTTTCTTAACCATCTTCTCCGGCCTTTAGTCTGAAACTATATTAGATAAATAGTTCCTCCTTTCTCGATCATTACCACTTCATCCTCCAGGGTTCTTAGTTCCATACGTTTAGTTGCAAATCCAACACATTGTTCTACTAACCAATCCATTAAGTATAAGCTCAAACTCTCCGAAAGGTAACTCCATTAAATGCGCTCGGCTCACTCACGAATCTCTGGGGTACATTAGAAAGATCTTGTCTACCACTATAGTTTGGCCTAGTGGGCTTACTACGATCATCGCCTGTCGAGAGATGCAGGCCTAATGTTTACACTACTTGCAACATAAGAATGGGTTGAGCCACATCGATCAAAGCAAAGTAGGGTTTGTCAAAAATAAAAACGTCTGTTATTACGTCCGCGGCGTCTCCATCTTCCCGGTGACCGATAAACCAAACCCGTTGTCTTGCATCAGCATTAGTATTACCTCGGCCGTGTTCCACGGCCTCTGCACCATACCACTACGGTTATTCCAACCCGGTGAAATTCTTGTCGCCTCTACCGGTCTGGTAGCATTGAACTAAATTGGGCTCCAAATGCAGTTTGTTTGGGGCAATCCTTAAACATATGGTCCTTGGACCCACACCTAAACATGCTATCTTTTTCCAACACTCCTGGATGCCTCTTTCCACAATATTCACAGGGCAATCGCCCGCTGTGTACAACTTTGTTGATTCGTGGCCCATCAACCCTAGCCTCTTGTAACCCTTTCCGGGATGACCCAAACCCTCTTTGGTCTTATTTTTGTCCATAGTGCCTTAGTAGCATCCTTAATCCCTCGGCCACCTTGCCTTTTCTACCAAAATAGAATTCCCGCTCACGATGCGGTGCTATTATGATCTTAAATCATTTCTCGGCCGAATCCCAAAGCGAACCCGGCGTTCATGCTCGGTTGCCACTACCGCGAGCATAGCGGCTTAACCTCGAAATTCCGCCTTATATTACTGCGACGGACTTACTCCCTTGTACTAACCAGAAAAGCCTTCCTCTGTTCATCTATACGGTTCCCACATACTTCTTACGAAAGGCCTCTTTAACAAATTCCCGGTCGATTTTCACTATGGTACCATCGCGAGCGATCAACCACCATTGATCGCTTCATCGGCGTAACAATGCCACCATCCTTCGACTTCTCCTCACGAGTCAAGTCGAGCTCATCCATTATCGCTCTCGTTGCTTCCAACGATTACTCGGTATCTTGGGTGCCATGGATACTCCCGAAACATTTACGCTTAGCTCAGATGGTTCAGTCACAAACTTTCGATTTCCTCCATTTCCTCCTGCTGCAAGCCACCAATTCCAAAACTTCATGAGCGACTGCGACCTGACCTCTTCCCGTCGAACTTTCTTGCTCAACATTGGCGGTGGGGGTGGTGGTGGTGGCATCTCATGTCGGACCCTTGTCCCGACCTAACGGGTTCGAACACGGTCATCCTGCCTCTTCCTCGTCCTGACGACCCGTCCTCTAGAGCTCATTTTCTAGCGTCGGGATCGATTAAGAAATTTTATGGATTAGTTATTTGTTCCACTTATTTATCGTGAAGGAGTTTTATGAGAGGGATTTTAGAGTGGTTCTTTAAATCAACACACGGTCTTTTCCATTCATCCATTCATCCATCAAACAAATATGAACTTAGTTCATTGGAGCGTTGTAGTTTTTATTGTTTGTTGCTATTTTCCTTTGCCGGGTATTTTCATAATTTTGTCCTGAGGTATTTTAAGTAATTTGTCAAAATAGAGTTCTGGGTGATTTTGTCAAAAATATTTTGAAGGTTTAAGTCTTGGTAATTTTGGAAAAATTTCAAAATTTGGGGTATTCGGTAATTTTACCTCGAGGTATTTTGGTAATTTTCACAAATCATGGTAAATTTGAAAATTTTAATAAATTTGGGGTATTTCAAAAGTTGTAAAACTTTGAGGGTTCTTTGAAAAGTGTTCTTTCAAAATGGGGATGTTGCAAAATTTTGGAAATTAGGGTCATTTTGGTAATTTTGTAAGTTAGGGGCAATTTTGTAATTTAAGTAAATGAGTTTTTAGAAAATGTTATAAGAATAATTTTCTCGATTTAAAGAAAGTTTTAAAAGTTTGGAAAAAACTAGGGTTTGTTGTTTTGTTCTTTTTTTCAAAACATAGTTCCCTTTCGGGTTTTAGTCGTTATGTTTAGCTTTATAACCCCTCTTGGTGGGGGTGAACCAAAGCTACGCGAGGCGGGATTCGTGTGGAGAGGGTGGTGGCATGGTTGCTTAAATCAAGCTCCAAGAAACCATTCCTAGACATGCTGTGAGGTTACCACCAGAGCCCTCACGAGTTAGGGTGAGCAAAATCGCACAGTGTAGGATTCTGCGAAGAGGAGGAGTCACTAGCTTAAATACCAAGCTCTTGGGATCCAATCCTGAACATGCAGTACAAGGGTTACCACACCTAGCTCGGTTGACTTAGCCATAGGTTGGTTCGATGCATTAAGTCTTATGTGTTTGTGTTTGAGTAGTCTAATCCTAAAGTTCAAGTTCCTATCATTCTATTCGTTCCATGCCTTTTCTACCCTTATATAAAACGAATCACACATATAGTTAGGTGCCTGGTGGATGTGAATTCGGGAGACTTAGGGCCATGCCAAAAAGCACCTTATTTTAAAAGAAATCATTTGGCTCACTTTGAAAGCGTTTTGGCTCGAGCCTGGTAGGAAGTTTAAGCTGGGCTCGATACCACAAATTGAAACACCCACACCGGCCTTGCGAATGGACGGATCTGGTATGTTCCTAAAATAAACGATCTCAAAAACATTCGATACTTAGAAAATTGTAGATTTTTTGAAAAACTATTATTTGAGTTGAGCTTAGGCCGAAAACCCATTTATTTAATCTTGTAAATCCAATTCGATGTAACATGTCCAAAATAGTTCTTAGCAAAATATTAAAAAGTAATGTAAAAACAAAGAATAATCCTTTGGGCCTTATGGCCTTATTACATCAAGTAAACCCAAAAATAAAATTAAAAAGTATTAAAATTAAATAAAGACCAAATTGCGAATAAATTCTTCCAAGTGCATCATGTCCCCAAACCCAAAACCTATAAATCATCACCCTTTTCCTCACATTTTCCCTTTTACTGCAAGTAGGGACTACTAAATCGACCCTCCATCCGCTACTCTCACGTTGTGTCATTAGACACTATTGTAACGAAGTTACGGAATTTACGCCAATGTATTAGTGATCGACATATTTACGTTGGTGAGAAAGTCAACACCTTCGTTGGTGAGACGAAGTCAACACTGTTCTCCCCTTTAACATAAATCCGAATGCCCCAAAACATGTATATATATATATATATATATATATAGCATAATTTAATTTCATGTTCATATTCATATATTAGCATGTTATTAAAATAACATTTTTTCACAATCTATCGAAGTAGGAAAGCGTACCTTGGTACTTTTTGTCACATGTGGTACATAGCCACATTCATATTATTCATATCAATATTAAAATATTTAACCATAATATATCAGAAGAATAGTAAGGGTACACACCTTTTAAACAATAGGTTCCTTGATTTCTCGAGAATCCGATCTAATTTTAGATCTATTATCCCTATATTGACCCATCCATTAACACACATTAATAAACCTTTTAAAACAAAACCAAATCCTAGTAGGTTTGTGGAAAAACTCACCTTTGGGTTTGGTGATTAAACAAATCCAAAGTTTGGTTTTTCCTCTACTTGATATTCGACCAACCTTGTAGTTCAATATGGTTAGTTTTCGGCTTTTCAAAAATTAAGGAATGGATTTAGATACTCACAACCCTTAGCAAGATATTTTTGGGGCTTACCTTAGAGATTCCAAATCCAGAAAGTTCCTTTTTGTCTTGAATATGCGAAATCCTAAAGATCATAGGTTAGATTTGATCTAACTTTAATAAGTGGTAGATGGCCTTTAGTAGAATGTGTCTTACCTTAATTTTCCTCGGATCCGAAATCCGAAACTCCTCCTCTAACATTCGACCATAGACAAAGAGACTATTTTCTTAAGCCTTGTTTAAATTGATTTAAAGAACAAGAATCAATTGTTCTTACCTTAGATCCTTGATCTTTATGTTCTACGATGGTGAAGCAGATCCCTTGTATATTCGGCCATGATCAAAGAGAATAGGAATTAAGCCTTTACTTTCGACAACTAGAAAGAGAAAATTGAATGGCTTACTTACCTTGAAACCTTCAATCACTTGTTTCCTTGTCTTGGGTTCTTGAAATCCGTATGGAGATCTAACAGAGATTGAAGAGAAAAGTTTTGACTAGGCAATGGCAAAAGGAAGGAAAAGAAAAGATGGAGTCCTTTCTTAGGGAAGTTTGACAATGAGAGAAGTGAGAGCAAAATTTGACAAGTGAAGTGAATGAGAGAAAAGTCTCTCTTTCCTCTTTAACTGAATGCTAGACCAAGAGTCCAAAACTTGGCCACTTTACTCTCCCAAGTGATAATTTAATCTTCCTTAATTATCACTTTATTAAATTAAAATAACCTTTAATCCATCCTTTAATTCCTTATTTATCTTAGTAAAATAAATCCTATTTATCACTTTAATTTGACAAGTTTTAATAAAATAAAACTCTTCCCTTTCAACCAAACATGTGCCGTCCATCCCTAGCCTTGAAACAAAATTAAACCTTCAATAATTGCTTTCCATGTGACTCGAACTCGAGCCATTATCCATAAGCCTTAAGTGACACCAGGCCACTTTTCAAGCTTCGATTGTATGTCAAAATTCACCAACTTTTTCTTTTAAGGCCCTCTTGCCCTTATCTCCTATTTTGGGCTTTGAATTTTGTCATTCGCCTTATTTCTAAGTTTCCTAAAATTTTCATGCTCGTAACGCCATTTTCTTACATCCTCGGGTTTCCAAAATGTTCAAGTTTCCAAAATGTTTAGGTTTCCAAAATGTTTAAGTTTCCTAAATGTTCGGTTTCCAAAATGTTTAGGTTTCAAAATGTTCAGTTTCCCAAAATGTCTAAGTTTCCAAAATGTCTAAGTTTCCAAAAATGTCCATTTCCATTTTCATTTTCATTTCCATTTCCATGCATTTCTAGGTTTCCAAAAGTATCAAAATTTATTCATAGTACTTGTAACTTGTCATTTCATACAATTAAGCTGAAATGCATAGGCCCTATTCGAGATGTTACAGTTCTACCCCTTAAAAATAATTTAGTCCTCAAAATTACTTACTATCGTTCATCCGTTGTAGTTACACTCACCACGCTCGCTATTCTTTGCTCTGATCTTAAAGAACTATCTTACTTTCTAGGCACATTCTCTAAGTTCACAATCAAGGTTCCATATACTTCATTAGCAACATAAGATCGAACTAATCTTATAGCGAGAAAAGTAATAAGTATAATCCATAAATAAGAAACTTACTTGTTGTCTCGTCACGTGGCGTCACTATTCTCGCGGACGTTTGCCAATAATCTTGTTGCCTTGCTTGAACCTTCAACATCTCGCTTGGTGCTCCGACCTTGGCGGAACCATTACCTCTTACTCGAACCACGCGACTGAAGGCTCGGTCCACCTCTGAGTCGCTAGCATTCCGAACTCCGGTGGCTCTCATCAGTTGTTTGGGACAATCCCTAAACATATGGTCCTTGGACCCACACCTAAAACATGCTCCTATCTTTTTCCTCCTAGATGCCTCTTTCCACAATACTCACAAGGATGAATCGCGCTTTGTACCCGACTTGTTGATCCTTTGGCCCATCGGTTCTAGGCCTCTTATTCCCGATGATCAAAACCTCTTTAGGCCTATTTCGATCGGTGTTACGCTTGATGGAATCCTTAATTCCCTAGCCACTTTAGCCTTATCCACCGAGAGAATTCCGCTCGATGCGGTCTATCAACGATCTTAGATCATTCTCGGTCCAGTCCTCCAAAGCGGACACGGCGTTCATGCTTTCGATTGCCACTACCCCGAGCATAGCGGCTCAACCTCGAAATTCCGCCTCATATTGCGATGGACTTACTCCTGTACTAACCCTAGAAAAGCCTTCCTCTGCTCATCAGTATACGGTTCCCACATACTTCTTACGAAAGGCCTCTTTACGAATTCCCGGTCGATTTTCAGCTATGGTACCATCACGAGCAGTCAACCACCATTGATCGCTTCGCGGCGTAACAATGCCACCATCCACTCAAACTTCTCCTCGAGTCAAATCAAGCTCATCCATTATCGCTCGTTGCTTCCAACCAAGTGTCTTGGGTGCTACGATGGATACTCCTAAACATTTACGCTCTATTAGCTCGGGCCGTTCGGTACCGACTTTCGATTTCCTCCATTTCCTCACCGGCCACAATTCCAAAACTTCGCGAAGCGACTGCGACCCTCTTCCCGTCGAACTGTTTGCTCAACATGCGGCCAGGCGGTGGTGGCGGTGGCATCTCATTGTCGGACCCTGACTCGACCGCGGGTTCCGACCGCAGTCATCTGCCTCTTCCTCGTCCACGGCGACCGTCTCTAGAGCTCATTTTCTAGCGTGGGATCGATTAAGAAATTTTATGGATTAGTTATTTGTTCACTTATTTATCGTGAAGGAGTTTTATGAGAAGGGATTTTAGAGTGGTTCTTCGTCATACAACACTGCAGTCTTTTCCATTCATCCATTCATCCATCAAACAAATATGAACTTAGTTCATTCGGAAGCGTTAGTTTTTGTTGTTTGTTGCTATTTTCCACTAAAGGTATTTTCGTAATTTTGTCCTCAGGTATTTTCGTAATTTGTCAAAATAGAGTTCTGGGTGATTTTGTCAAAAATATTTTTGAAGATTTGAAGTCTTGGTAATTTTGGAAAATTTCAAAATTTGGGGTATTTAGATTTTACCTCAAATTATTTTGTAATTTTTTACAAATCATGATAAATTTGAAAATTTTAATAAATTTGGGGTATTTTAAAAGTTGTAAAACTTTGAGGGTTCTTTCAGTTGTTCTTCCAAAGATGGGGATGTTGCAAATTTGGAAATTAGGGTCATTTTGGTAATTTGGTAAGTTAGGGCAATTTTGTAATTTTTCCAAAATCATGGTATTTTGATATTTTACAAATTAGGGTTTTTGATTGTTTATGAAATCATGAAATTTTGATAAAGTTGTTGAGTAGTTGAACATTTTACTAACAGGTTTTGGTAATTTTCTTCTTGGGTATTTTTAATTTTAAATAAATCAAGAGTTTTTTGAAAAAGTTGTAAAAATAGTTTTCAGTTAAAAGAAAGTTTTAAAGGTTTGAAAAACTAGGGTTTGTTGTTTTGTTCTCTTTTTTTTCAAAACATGGCTAGTTCCTTCGGGTTTTAGTCGTTATGTTTAGCTTTATAAGAGCCTCTTGGTGGGGTGAACCAAAGCTACGCACCGCGAGGATTCGTGTGGAGAGGAGGTGAGTCACGCTGATTGCTTAAATATCAAGCTCCAGAAACCATTCCTAGACATGCCATGAGGTTACCACACCCAGCCTACGAGTTAGGGTGAGCCGAGCTACGCACCGGTGGGATTCTGCGAGAGGAGGTGAGTCAGGGGCTGCTTAAATACCAAGCTCTTGGGATCCAATCCTAACATGCGTGCAAGGGTTACCACACCACTAGCTCGTTGACTTAGCCATAGGTTGGTTCGGTCATTAAGTCTTATGTGTTTGTGTTTGAGTAGTCTAATCCTAAAGTTCAAGTTCCTATCATTCTATTCTCGTTCCATGCCTTTTCTATATAAATCACAAATCACACATATAGTTAGGGTACTTACAGTGGACTTGGTCGGAGACTTAGGGGCCATGCCAAAAGCACGCTTATGTTCAAAGAAAATCATTTGGCTCGCTTTGAAGCGTTTGGGCACTGAGCCTGGTAGGAAGTTTGCGGGCTCGATACAAATAGAAACACCCAAACTCATTACAGCACTGGAGGATCGGTATGTTCCTAAATGTGATCTCAAAAACATTCGATACTTAGAAAATGGTAGATTTTAGAAAAAACTATTATTTGAGTTGAGCTTAGATTGAAAACCCATTTATTTAATCTTGTAAATCCAATTCGATGTAACATGTCCAAAATAGTTCTTAGCAAAACATTAAAAGAAATGTAAAAACAAAGAATAATCCACTTGGGCCTTATGGCCTTATTACATCAAATAAACCCCAAAAAAATAATAAAATTTAAAAGTATTAAAATTAAATAAAGTCCAAATTGAATAAATTCTTCAAGTGATGCATGGCCTCCTCATGGTCTCTGGCCGATCAAATCCTTGATCATCACACGAAAAAATAATTCCCACAATGGGGTGAGTCAACGAGACTCAATGTGCACAATACTATCATTCAATAAATCGAGGCATTCATGTTCAAATCATCAAGTCCATATAATAATGAAATTGTGATGCAACCCAAACCCAAAACCTATAAGCCATCCTACTCTCTCCACATACCAACACTGCAAGTGGGACTACTAAGTCGACCCTCCATCCGCTACTCTCACGTTGTGTCATTAGACACTATTATAACGAGTTACCACAATTTCCATATGTGACCGTAGTTGACATATTTCGTTGGTGAGACCAAAGTCAACACCTTCGTTGGTGAGACCGAAGTCAACACTGTTCTCCCCCTTTAACATAAATCCGAATGCCCCAACATGTATACATATATATATATAGCATAATTTACTTTCATGTTCATATTCATATATTAGCATGTTATTAAAATAACATTTTTATACACAATCCTATCGGTGAGAAGCGTTCCTTGGTACTTTTGTCACATGTGTGGTACATAGCCATTCATATTATTATTCATATCGTATATTAAAATATTTAACCATAATATATCGAAGAATAGTAAGGGTACACACCTTTTAAGCTAATAGGTTCCTTGATTTCTAGAATCGATCTAATTTTAGATCTATTAATCCTATATTCGACCCATCCATTAACACACATTAATAAACCCTTCTAAACAAAACCAAATCCTAGTAGGATTTGTAAGGAAAAACTCACCTTCTGATTTGGTGATTACACAAATCCGGAAGTTTGGGTTTTCCTCACTTGATATTCGACCAACCCTTGTAGTTCAATATGGTTAGTTTTGGCTTTCAAAATTAAGGAATGGATTTAGATACTCACACAACCCTTAGCGAATATTTTAGAGGCTTACCTAGAGATTCCAAATCAAAGTTCCTTTTTGTCTTGAATATCAGTAGAAATCCCTAAAGATCATAGGTTAGATTTGATCTAACTTTAATAGTTGGTAGATGGCCTGGCCGGTGTACCTTAATTTTCCTCGGATCGAAAATCCGAAACTCCTCCTCTAACATTGACCATAGACAAAAGAGGTTATTTTCTTAAGCCTTGTTTAAATTGATTTAGAAGAACAAGAATCAATTGTTCTTACCTTAGATCCTTGATCTTTATGTTCAACGATGGTGGAAACCGAGATCCCTTGTATATTAACCATGATCAAAGAGGATAGAATTAAGCCTTTTACTTTGACAAACTAGAAAGAAAGAAAATTGAATGGCTTACTTACCTTGAAACCTTCAATCACTTGTTTCCTTGTCTTGGAGTTCTTGAAATCGGCTATGGAGATCTAACAAGATTGAAGAGAAAAGTTTTGACTAGCAATGGCAAGGAAGGAAAAAGAAAGATGGAGTCCTTTCTTGGGGAAGTTTGACAATGAGAGAGGGAGAAGTGAGAGCAAAATTTGAAGCAGAAAAGTGAATGAGAGAAAAGTCTCTCTTTTCCTCTTTTAAGCTAACTAGACCAAGAGTCAAACTTGGCCTTCTCTCCCAAGTGATAATTTAATCTTCCTTAATTATCACTTTATTAAATTAAAATAACCTTTAATCCATCCTTTAATTCCTTATTTATCTTAGTAAAATAAATCCTCTATTTATCACTTTAATTTGACAAGTTTTAATAAAAAATAAAACTCTTCCCTTTCAACCAAACATGTGCAGTCCATCCCAGCCTTGGAAACAAAATTAAACCTTCAATAATTGCTTTCCATGTGACTGAACTCAGGCTTATCCATAAGCCTTAAGTGACACTTGAGGCCACTTTTCCAAGCTCGATTGTATGTCAAAATTCACCAACTTTTTCTTTTAAGGCCCTCTTGCCCTTATCTCCTATTTTGGGCTTTGAATTTTGTCATTATTTTATTTCTAAGTTTCCTAAAATTTTCATGGCTCGTAACTTGCCATTTTCTTCTTACATCCTCGGTTTCCAAAATGTTCAAGTTTCCAAAATGTTTAGGTTTCCAAAATGTTTAAGTTTCCTAAATGTTAGGGTTTCCAAAATGTTTAGGTTTCCAAAATTTGGTTTTCCAAAATGTCTAAGTTTCAAAATGTCTAAGTTTCAAAAATGTCTAAGTTTCAAAAATGTCCATTTCCATTTCCATTTTCATTTTCATTTCCAAAAGTATCAAAATTTATTCATAGTACTTGAAATTTGTCATTTCATACAATTAATGAAATGCATAGGCCTATTCAGGGATGTTACATTATCCTTGGTTTTTTCCTATAGCGATAGCGTAATTCATCTTATACATTTGTTTAGTTTCTAGTTCTATGGCAAACTTATAGGAATCTTGTACTTGCAGTAACTCAAGAGTCTAACCCAAATTTGCGTGTATATGCTCACTGCGCAAGGAAAAGGTATGCCAACTTTGATAGAGTGAACTTTTGTTTTTCAAATTATTTATTTCTATTAAATATTATCCGTCATTTTCTCATTGCGACTTGGGATTTCTATCATTTTATTAACTTGTCGAAGGATAGCTCGTTCAATGTCACCCTTTCAAATTACGAACATCAGTCGTAACTTGAGATCCACGATGTTCTGACTAATTTTGAATTTAAAGGTTCCCGAGAATAGAAAGAGTATCATTTGGGTTGCGCTTCTTTGGAATACAAGTCAAATCGTCTTGAATAGCGTTCAATGGTTCCATGAGACATTCGAC